>WNGS01165339.1:8308567-8323695 GCA_020271785.1 Procambarus virginalis
GGGGGTTTAGCCCACCACCCACCACAACCACCACCCACCACCACAACCACCACCACAACCACAACCACCACCACAACCACCACAACCACCACAACCACCACCACCACCACAACCACCACCACAACCACCACCACAACCACAACCACCACCACAACCACCACAACCACAACCACCACCACAACCACCCTCGTTAAACCATTTGTTCAGATGGATAAACCCTGGTTTATCCATTTTAAATAGTATGTAGGTGGGTATTTAATAATATTTTGGACTTACTTCAATAATATGGTTACCTTGCTGATTGGTATGCATTAATATAAATTAACAGTACAAATAATTAAGATTACTTGGGGTGAATGAGCTGTGGGATTACTGAAATCTTGTTTTTAAAACAGTTTAGGGATTCATATGCCATAAGTTGACCAGACCACACACTAGAAGTTGAAGGGACGACGACGTTTCGGTCCGCCCTGGACCATTCTCACAAGCGACTTGAGAATGGTCCAGGACGGACCGAAACGTCGTCGTCCCTTCAACTTCTAGTGTGTGGTCTGGTCAACATACTTCAGCCACGTTATTGTGACTCTTCGCCTGCATATGCCATAAATTACATCTGATTAATGGGGCCATGGTAGCAAATACTAGGCTATTCTATATGAATGTATAGGTTGTGGAGTATGTGTAGGTATGTATGCTGGTATTTGTGACTGTTGGTTTAGAAACAAGTTAGCTCATTTGCGTAGCAAGATTAGGATTTTTGTGGTGTAGAAATGATTAACCTATGAATATAGTGGCTAGTATCCAGCTGAATTGCTAGATGGATGAATTGAGATGCGAAATTTGGATAGTTATTTGATGGATGTGAGGACAGTTGACTAGGCTACGAACCTAGCTACTAGTCCGCTGAGCTGCCAGATGTACGGTAACTGCTTGCGGATTATAGGGCAATATCTAGCTACGGCGTTTCGTAATTGCTGTTGTGTAAAAAACTAGAATATGAGCTATTTATTATAAACTATTATTGTAAACTAATATTGGGAGTGGGGTCCCTTGATTGTTGTAAGCATAGGTTAGACATTTATATGAATGAGATTGGGCAGGCTGGATTGGATCGGCAGGCTGGATGCTGTGATATCTTATGATGTGGGCTCCGGCAGGCTGGCTCCTTCTGATATCTTGTGATGTGGGCTTCGGCAGGCTGGTTATTGTGATATCAACAGCCACAATTCTTCTCAGTACGTTTCATGGAGGATTTCTTCTCACATTTGTGACCGTGTGTCTGGCCTCCTGCTCCCCCCTCACATTACCTTACATTTACTTGAGTTAAACTCTATTGTTCCTGACTATACTGTACACTATCTCGCCTGACTGTACACCATCACACCTGACTGTACACCATCACACCTGACTGTGCACCATCACACCTGACTGTACACCATCACACCTGACTGTACACCATCACACCTGACTGTACACCATCACACCTGAGAAAGCATTGCCACAAAGGAAAAAACAGTGTTGCCACAATATCTTGGACAGAGATGGAGCCGGATTGAGACAACCTCAATGACAATGTTGTAGCTTCGTAGACAATGTAGCTTCGATCTGTCATGTAGACAAATGAACATTGTACCTCCAAGAAGAAGTCGTGGTAAATGTAACAGCGGCCGGACACAGTGATGTGTCCGGCCGCAAGTGGTGCTGGAAGTGTGGCAACGTGGAGGATGTGACGTCACCAAGCAGGCAGCCATTGCAGAAATCAGCTGATAATGTTTTTGTCGCCGAAAACAAACTTGGGCTGCCGGTAGCCCTTATTTAATTATACTATTTTGTATATATTGCTTTCATATATTATATGAGAATATTGTATATTTCGGTCGTTATCACCATCATGGCCGCCCTCAGCCACCAAGGGAAGGGTGAGAGGGGGGGGGGGTCCCTCTACATCATGACCCACATCATTACCCTGGAACATCTCAAACATCTCCATCCTGCGCCACCATCATCCATCATCCTCCGCCTGTGCTGCCCCTCTGGCCTTCTGGCCTGCAGGTCAAGGCTGGCTGTGTCATACATTAGCATAACGTTCATGTTTAGGAGACAAGCTCACACGCTCGCTGGGATTTGTACGTGCCATACATGCTAGGCCGGAGGAACACGCGCGCGCGCACACACATACAATCATTCAGAATCTTGTACACCACATATGTAAGACCAATCCTGGAGTATGCGGCCCCAGCATGGAGCCCGTACCTTGTCAAGCATAAGACGAAGCCGGGAAAAGTTCAGAGGTATGCCACTAGACTAGTCCTAGAACTAAGAGGCATGAGTTACGAGGAAAGGCTGCGAGAGATGCACCTTACGACACTGGAAGAAAGAAGAGTAAGGTGGGACATAATCACTACCTACAAAATCCTCAAGGGAATCGATCGGGTAAACAAGGATAAACTATTCAACACTGGTGGGACGCGAACAAGGGAACACAGGTGGAAACTGAGTACCCACATGAGCCATTATTCTTCTGGTCAAGAGAATTGTCCTTGTCTTGACCAGAGAAGGACAGCACTAACTAACCCCAGGAGATGAGGGAGAGAACGAAGAGGGCTGAACAGAGCAGTGAGGGCAGAGTGCCCACACTAACCCCAACACACTACGGAAGGTCACACATTAGTACACAAATAGTAATAGTGAAGTGAAGAAGCAGTTTGACACTAAATAACTAACACGGGGACTAAGAACTAAGATCCGTCAAGGATACTTTACAGATTTGTAAGACGAAAATCATTCGAAAAGGATCAATATATTTGATTCAAAAGATGTAAACGCTTTACAGAGAGTGGGAGGGAGGTGTGCCCTGACCAGCCTGGAGACTCCACGAGGTCTCCAGGGTCCAGCCTCAGCTGGGTTCAGAAGGCTGATAACCTTTATGGGAGATGCGTCGTACGTAAACACCAGCCACATATACACGGTGGACGTGCCACATATACACGGTGGACGTGCCACATATACACGGTGGACGTGCCACATATACACGGAGGACGTGCCACATATACACGGTGGACGTGCCACATATACACGGTGGACGTGCCACATATACACGGAGGACCTGCCACATATACACGGTGGACGTGCCACATATACACGGTGGACGTGCCACATATACACGGAGGACCTGCCACATATACACGGTGGACGTGCCACATATACACGGAGGACCTGCCACATATACACGGAGGACCTGCCACATATACATGGAGTCTGGCTGACACGAAGCCTTCATAACATCCTGGTGAAGCACATCACCAACACCAGTGGGGGGGGGGACATAACATCCTGGTGAAGAACATCACCATATGCACTAACTTTATATCTAAAGAACACTGTGTTATTAGTCGTCATGTTTTTGGTGGACCTGAAATGGTTAGGTGCACCTGGAGACGATTAGACCAGGTGCCAGGTATTGTAACCGATTAGGTCACGGACCAGGTAATAGAACCGGGTAGGCCAGAGAGGCCAGGTACTGGAATTTAGTTAAGCGAAAGGGCTAGGTAGTGGAACCGGTCAGTATATTAATTCCCAAGCACGTATGCATATATTCGTGTGATATTGTGTTTAATGTGCTTCTGTTGTGAGAGAAGGATGGCTTTATTGTGTTTACATAAGATAACCGTGACAAACATGTGAATGTGTCCGGTAGACTAACGGTCCTTTCTTGTCTTGTGTCCTCCCCACCCAGCCAGCCAGCGTACAGGAGAGGGACAGAACCGGCAAGACTGCCCTCCACTACTGTGCTGAGAACCCTACACTCTCCTGCATAGACCAGGTGAGTCACGTGGCCCTCGTGGGCTCTGTGGGGGGCCTCCTGCAGGTAAGTAATGTAGTGTACAGGTCAACAGTGCCGTCCCACAGGTGAGCACAGGGGTCCAGCCCGGAGATATGCAGTATGGCCTACAAATGGCTACATACTTTACCTTGAATTGTGGGGGTCCCACCTCCCCTCCCCCTCCCCACCCGCATTGGTCGCTGGTTAGGCTTTCTGGTTGCCGATTTTATCAGCCCATTATTTTTTTTGTAGACTACATTATTGCCAATACAAAGAAACTCCCCTGAACAAATATATCCTAGACAATGCACCAAAAATGTCAGTTTTAAAAATAATTTTTAACAGACAAATCTTCACTATAAATAATTAGGATAAAACCCACTCTTGTGTATATGTGGAATATATGTAAGGAATTTACACCAACTCTTTTACACTCTCCTGAGTGCTTAGTCAAGGTATAAGTATGTGGGTAGGACGAGACGTACATCTCAACGTCTAATGAGGCTGCTATCGTGGGCCCAGTCCTCTTATCTTTCTTGACCTCCTGACCAGGTCACCACTCTTCCCGACTATTGCTGTACCTGCGGTAATGTCTTCTATGGAATTATGGTCAGGTGTCCTTTCTGGAATCCTGCTATTCTGGGAACTGGAGTTATTAAAACAGGTGTTCATCTGGATGCTATCCATCGTAATCCTCTCCATGCCCCAAGAAACGCAGCTAATGGGACTACTTACATTCATCCGTCTATTGAGATCCAATTTTATTTCACTCACAATCATTTTCCTACTCAAGTTATCCTCCGAAGTAAAGCTTTTGTTATCAACGAAAGTATTCAGAGTATTTATTAAAACCCCTTCCACTACCTTTCTAGTTCTAATATTATTACTTCTATAGATTATTCACATTTCTCAAAATCAATATTGTGATCCTTTACCCAACTATGGTTAGCTACATCACTGTTACCAGCCATAATTCTACATGTTTTCTTGTGTTCTCCAAATCTGATCTCCAGTTTACGCCCTGTTCCCCGCCACACATAGTCCTCACTACGGTCCCTGCACGGTAAACTGTAAACCTCTCCCGGAGTACTATTCTCTCCTACTCTATTCTTACTAACCATTTCCAGAGTTGTATTTGGATAATTGAAAAAAATTTATGTTTAGTATTCGCTACGTCACGAGTCAGTTTACTTAAAAGAGGGTTATAAGGCAATTTCCAACCATGGTAATAGTGATAATAAATAATGATCACTGTAGTAGCCCTGTGTGTGTGTGTCATGAACAATGGAGGAAACTTATTGATATTACATTTGAAACTAGTGGTTGTAATTTCGATTTGAAAATGTGTAAAATTCGTTGAAAAGAAATCTCCCTTCCTATTTATGCTACGATGCTGAGATTTGGACCAGATGAAGCGCTTTTCATATACAATTCGCCAAAAAAAAGTCTGATTGAAATCGAACTAATTATATATTTGGTGTTGATGCCCTAAGTTGTAACCGTCCTCTTACTAATCCGTTACAGTGAGTCGTTTGTCAAATTAGGTTTGTCAAGGTGATTGTCGATTGCTAACATTGCTACATATAACTTTCTCAGCAATGACTTACCTGCCTTAGCTGCCGTGCTGGTTTAGCTTCCTCAGGTCCCTAAATTTACGTCCTCTGATAGATTTGCTTCCTCAGCTGTCGTGGTAATTTAACTTTCTCAGCTCCCTTACTATCATCACGGAAAGCCTCACCTCCTCTCCCACACCTTGACAATTTCCTTGCATCGAAGCTGATTATGTTGACAAAAACTTGGAGTAGGTCGGAGGATCGAACCAGCGTCTTGGGTAACCTGAGTAGCGCGCCTTTACCCATGCACTTTGATATGCTAAAGTTTATAACACGTCATTAACATTTCCGTGTGTAGTCTCTCTACATTGTCTCAACACCTGCAGTGTCTCCGGACTGTTGCTCCTCCTCTCACCACTTGCTAGGAAAATGATTGCTTCTATTTTGTTCTTGTGTTGGGCTTAAAGACTATCAGCCTCTGGAGGGTCATTAAGGCCGCCTCACTAGTTTACCAACCAACCAGCAGGTATACGTTACTCCCGGGTCAACATCCAAGATTGCTGTAAACTCTCAAGTGTGTATACAGCAAAGTATATTGTATATTGCGCCTCTCAGAGGGGGTTAATATACGTCTGAGAAGTCCAGTAGCAACTTGTAATTTAACAAAAACATTTAAGACTGGCCAATTTTGTGTTCCCTGATTCATTTATTTTCGGTTGTGGCAATTGATCTCTCTCACTACTGACTCTTGTTTCTCAGCGTCAACTTTCGTTTGATATTTAAATTTTCTGTTTTTTCTCCTTTTAGTTTTGTTGCCTTCGCCTTCAGTCATTTCTGCTTTTTTTTATGATGTTCACCTATTTCTACTACCAATTTTCATCCAATTTCCATCGCATATTTTGTATTTCCCATTTTCATTGACAGTTTGAGTCTTCTAAACTATTAACGTATTTATTTCCATCGCTAACCTTAATAAACCATTTCTCTCACTATTTTTTTATAGTCTTTTAATTTTTTACTGCCTTTTTATCCAATTTACATCATGTTTATTTATTATCCACTTCCATTGCCAATATTAATATCCAATTTTCAATCTCTATTTTAACTTCGTCAATTTTCTGGGGTGGTTTGACCAGGCAGTTCACCGTACAACGTTACTGGAGGACACCAGTTCGAGCCCACTTGTAATTGGGCGGTGAAACTGTCAACTACAGGGTAATTAGAGCGAAGCGTATTGCCCTTAATTACAGGTGAGAGTGACTTAGAGAGACCTTACGACGCCTTGGTGGGTGACGCGGGAGGAATGTCTTTTAGATGATCACTGAGACTGTGATGGTTGGCTAAAATGGTCAATGTTATTGCTGGCTGCATGCACTGACTCATAATCAATTATTATCATCATATTTATTAATAAAATATGCTATTTCTTATCATAACAATTAGTTTAATAATATGAACGATAACAGTGACGCCAAATATTTAACAAAATATTAACAATACTGTTACGGAATAGTGGATGAATAGAGCAGTGGCTATTCTGGCTGGTGGAATGCCAATAACATTAAATAAAAAAGAGTAAAACAAAGTAAATAAAACTGCTTCGGCTTCCATATTTCTTTACGATGTGAAAATTGCGGGATAAAATCCAGAGAACGGAAAACTCAAATATTTAATGTAACAAAAAATGACTTGAACATTAAAACAATTCTCCTGTGATACTTTGCTAGAACAGTGCAAAAGAAATATAAACATATGACAGTTACGTTAATAACAAAATTAAAGATGTACAATAAATATATACAGTAGCTGCTAGAGGCTATCGACACGCAGGGGGAGAGAGAGAGTAGATCTTGCGGCTTGGAGCACTGAAGAGTGTTCTGAGGTCTAGCTGTTGTTGTTGTTTAAGATTCGCTACCTGGAACCAAAAGTTCCAAGTAGCACGGGCTATGGTGAGCCCGTAGTTGGTCTAGCTGGTGGTGAGCTGTTTTTATACACTGTCGAGTCTGTGTAGGTGGCGCTGATGTGCAGGTAATTGCCAGCCGGCAGTCTCAAACGAGCAGTAGGCTTGTTGACCAGAGAGTGGCGCTGGCCCCCAGACATCAGGTGAGCAGGTGTGTCAGGTACTTGAGGGGGGGGGGATGGTGGTGTTCCGTCTGCACACGTGTTCTGAGCACGTATTGTTGTTGTTCTTGAAGTTAATTTCTTATACTTGAGAATACAGATAGGTTGTTGAATAGGCGGTAAAGGAAAAGGCAGAATCTCCTTGCCTAGGTAAGAGGATTTCGGTGACAATACAAAGATATATTTTTTAAATCTTGTCGAGATGGTCTAACCTTGAGAAATAAAGCTCGTTCAGGATCTCCATCCCTTGTGCTTTGTCGAAGGCTTCTTTAATGTCAACAAATACAGAATACTTAGCTGTGTCATTAGCCAAGTAATTAACAATACAAATTGCTGTGCTCCATCCTTTATCAAATCCATTGACTCCCTCCCCTAACCTGCCTATTCTGTGCAACAGTCGGTTTAGGATGATTCTTTCTAGCATCTTGCATGTGCATGACATGAGACTGATAGGTCTGTAATTACCAGGGTCATTGGGCTTCGGTATGGGAACGATTATTGCATGTTTCCATTGTGTGGGCAACACACCACTTAGGAATGACTTGTTAAACAGGTGGAGTAGTGGATTCCCAGACACTTCATACGGTGCATCGAGTATGTCGTAGGTGACCCCATCCTCACCAGGTGCTGTACTTTCACCCTTTTTCATAGCCACCCTTACTTCCTACGCTGTGATTGGTTCCCCATACTCGTCATCACTAGACTGTTCTTGTTATCCTAATCTTCTGTCGTTATGTCACAGGAGCTGTTCCCATCATACTTCTGCAGGGAGGGAGGAGGAGGATGCTGCATCACTCCACTTGTGAATTAGTTCCTCAACGTTACCCTGGGAGGGTCTTTTTGAGCCAGAGGCCGGGTTCTGCCCCCCTTTAGCTATCTGAATTTTTGTCCACACTTGTCTTGCAGATGTTTCCCTTCCATAGAGCTAGTGGATTCAAGCCATTGTCTTTCCCACTCTTCAATCTTCTCTTCCCTGGCTACTTGACACACAGTTTTAAACAACTCTTGGTTCCTTTTAGTGGGATGCCTCCGGTACTCTCTTCTTATGTTCCTTATATTTACATTGAGCATCTTTATTACATTATCTGGCATCATACATTACCAGATGTGGCACCGTCGCCATACCAGAGCCTTGCCACCTCAAGAAGCAGCCCGTCCTCCAAAAATGGGGCGGTAAATGTAACAGCCCCATAAGTGCAATTATGTACCATGTATGGAAGTCAGCAGTTGTACTTATTTACACTTAATATTAAATCGTCGTCAAATATATTGTGAATATTTGAGTTTACCTGAAAAGCTGAATAGAAAACCACGACCTCGCCTAACCATCTTAGTTTTTGAAGATAAGCATTTTATTGCTTCTTAATTACAATTACTACTTAACGTAAAGCTATATTAATACTACAGTTTTATAAAACAAAACTAAATTATTTCCATAAATTTTAAAGAAACTCAGGATATTTAAAATTTTGTATAAAATCTCTATTGTTTAATAAAATTGAAAAAAAATCTTTATATTTAAAACGTGGGTATAGCAAATTCAAATTTAAAATTTCATTCTAAAATTCTGAGTGCCGTAACAGAAAACGAAGAGAATTAAATGGGGAGGTAAATGTAACAGCCCCATAAGTACAATTATGTACTATGTATGATAGTCGGGAAATGAACTTCATTTAAATTTACTAGAAATAAGAAACAGCCTATGTTGAATCTCTATGACCACCGGATGGACAGGATTAAAGGACCCTAGAGTCATGAGGGCACTACGAGAGTCAACTACAACCACAAAGGAGGAATGAGAATGAGAAAGCAAGAGACGGAGAGCATAGAGAATAGCATAAAGTTCTGCCGTAAAGACGCTAGCCTCCGAAGGGAGGCGACACATGTAAGTACGGTCAGGAAAAACAACAGAGTAGCCCACACCGTCCGCAGATTTAGACCCATCGGTGAAGATGGAAATAGAGTGGGAGTGCGAAGAAAAGTGCTCAAGGAAGAGGCTTTTCAAAATTGTAGGAGGGGTAAAGGCTTTAGTAATACAAGTCAAGGACGTACAAAATTTGGGAAGGGGGGACTCTCCACGGAGGCAAGGAAGGAACAATATGAGGAGAAACATTAGAAATATGAAGAGAATCCTGTAAGCGAGATAACAGAACAGAAAGTGGGAGACGATGAAGAGGAACAGGAGCTACAGGAGGAGGAAAAATCAAAGCACGACAGAGGCGAGAGGAAGGATGTTGTAAGGACCGCGCAAGATAGCAAAGACAGTAGCGATCACGGCGGTCCTGAAGAGAGAGAAAGCCAGTGTCAACATACAAACTGAGGGCGGGAGTTGAACGAAAGGCACCAGAGCTGAGACGCAACCCAGTATGGTGCAAAGCATCAAAGACGGCGAAGAGTAGAAGGAGAAGCAGAAGAGTATGCAGGGCAACCATAATCGAGTTTAGACAGGACGAGAGAGGAGTGCAAATAGAGGAGCATGCGCCTATCTGCTCCCCAAGAAGTATGGGACAAAACCTTAAGTAGGTTAAGGGCGTTCCGAGGTTAAGGGTAGGTTAAGGGCTTTCTGAGCATTCAACTCGGAGGTAAGAGATATGGGCTGACCAAAACAAACGAGTGTCAAAGACTAACCCCAAAAGCTTTGCGGAATCCCTGTACAAATGGGATGACCGTAAAGCGACAAAGAGGGACGAAGAACGACATGCATCCGAGTAAAAGTCATAGCACAAGTCTTAGACGCAGAGAACTTGAAGCCATGATCGGTGGCCCAAGACGACACAGCATCAATCGCAAGTTGAAGCCAGCTGTTGAAGGAGAGGTGAATCATCACTTCAACAGCAAAGGGTAAGATCATCAACATAGAGAGCAGAGAAGACGCCAAAAGGAAGAGAGGAAAGAAGACCGTTAAGGGCAACTAGAAAAAGAGTAGTGCTCAGAACACTACCCTGGGGTACACCCTCATACTGCCGAAAAGGGGCAGAGAGAGCAGTACCAAGCCACACACGAAAGGAGCGATGAGAGAGGAAGCTCCAAAGGAAGAGAGAAAGTTCCCACGAAGGCCAAAAGAATGAAGTTGAGACAGAATATGATACCGCCAGGTAGTGTCGTAAGCCTTTTCCAGATCAAAAAGGACGGCAATAACAGAGGTTTCGCAGCAAAAGCAGTACGAATATAGATCTTCAAGTTCACCAGGAGATCCGTTGTGCTGCGGCACTTGTGAAAACCAAATTGAGAAGGGGAGACGTGGTGATAGTGTTCTAATTACCACATCAAACGAACGTTAACCATACGTTCAAAGAGCTTGCAGACACAACTTGTGAGGGCAATAGGGCGGAAGTCCTTGGGGGGATGACCCGAGAGACCCTGGTTTCCGAACAGGGAGGACAACAGCATCGAGCCAGTCTTCAGGGACTGACGACGACTCCCAGACCCGATTGTACAGACTCAGTAAATACAGAGACGTGCACGGAGGGAGATGGCAAAGCATTTCATAATGAATGCCATCGGAGTCCGCTGGCGTAGAACCGCAAAGGGCTAGGGCAGACTGAAGCTCAGAGAGAGAGAAGGGATCATTATAGGGAAGGTGAAGATAAGTACAGAAATTGAAAGGATGAGATTCAAGAAGAGGCTTACGAAGAAGGAAGGATTGAAGGAGATGAGAACCAGAACTAATAGAGAAATGGGAACCCAGTTCGGTCGCAACCTGCAACGGGTCCGCCACAAGAGCACCATGGAGGCAAAGGACTGGTGAGACATCGGGAACGAACTTACCCGCAACCTTGCAGATACGCTTCCAGACCAGTGGGAGAGGAGTTTCGGATGTAACGGTGGTGATATAAGACGCCCAGCAAGCACGTTTAGCCACACGGATGGTCCTGCGGGCCACCGCACTCGCCTTCCGAAACAAAAGAAAAGACTCAACTGTCTGCCGGCGGCGATGTCTCTTCCAGGCTGCACGCTTACAGCGGACAGCCCGAGCACGGCGATGTCTCTTCCAGGCTGCACGCTTACAGCGGACAGCCCGAGCACAGTCCATATTCCACCAGGGAACGCACTTCCGCGTTCCCCGAAAGGAAGAGCGAGGAATAGAGTGGAGGGCAGCGTCAAGGACAGTGTCATGAAAAAGGAGGGCACGAGGGAGAGGCAGAACGGAGAGGTCGGAAATAGTAGCATGGAGAGTAAAGAGGCGCCAGTCAGCCTCGGCAAACCGCCACCTAGGGAAGGAGAGAGGAGGGCGAAAAGAGAAAAAAGTAACAAGGATAGGAAAATGGTCATTGCCATGGAGGTCATCAAGGACCCGCCACCCGAAATCTAAGGAAAGGGATGACGAGCACAGAGAAAGATCGAGACAAGAAGGGAGCGAGTCCGAGAGTCCAAATGAGNGTGGTGGTAATGGTCATGATGGTGATGGTGGTAGTGGTGGTCATGATGGTGGTGGTGGTGATGGTGTTGGTGATGATGGTGGTGGTGGTGATGGTCATGATTGTGGTGGTGTATGGTCATGGGTGGTGGTGGTGGTCCATGATGGTGGTGGTGGTGATGGTGGTGGTGGTTGTTGGGAAGAAAGCTTACTCTCTATTCATGGATTGATGTTTAATTAATAGATAAATTTAAATGAATCGAAGGACCAAACTATTTTTACTGAAAAGGAAACAGATAAAGGAATAATAGATAAGGACTGAAATACCAGTGCCTCTGGATAATGGAACTATTAAGAGTTATCTTCAAACATTAATGGACTGTATATTAAATTAATGTTTGAGAATAAACTTTCCGTTCTTCACAAAATGTGGGGTTAATACCAGAAATACAATACTCCCAGTACGCTTCATCGACGCTGGTTCTTCCGCGAATAAATTTTTTTTTTTATCTTTATTTAAGAAAATACAATATAAATTAAAGTATATAAAAGTTTTACAAGACAATTATACATTGCAATTCGTAGTGAACAAGTTTCCAATAGTACAGAATATGATCTTTAAAAACCCCTGAATGTTATACTTATTTCCGTTAAATGATTTACAAAATTGGAGAATAAATTTACATTAAAATACAGGGGAGATTATTACATTTACATATATTTTATATAATTCTCAGTAAACAAATTTTCCATATCATCACCGAGCATGAGCCTTAAACCCCAAATGTTATACTTGATCCTGCATCGCAAGAACTTCAATATTTTGTCTACTGAGTAACCTTCCTGCCTTCCTATCCAAACACAAAAAATGTAATCAGAAAGCAACATAATTATTGTATTCTTAATTTTCTTGCATTTTATGTCAATATGAAACATTAAAAACCTCATTAACTCCACTCTAATACTTGGTCCACATAAAGCTTTAAGAGTGTCTCGAATCCAGTTTACAAGAACAACTTTCTGCTTACAGAAATAAAATATATGCATATTATTTTCAATTTCAGTACATTGGTCACACCTATTGTTGTCCTTAATGCCCAACATCAACAACCTATCATTAGTAGGGAGGGTCTCATGAATATAGCGATACAATAGCTCACGTTGTTTTGGGGCAATAATTTAACATGAAGGTTTGCCCATATTACTTGCCAGCTGAAGAGTGGATATGCCTCCTCTACTCTAGGAACTATATTTGGTAGTATAACATCATACACTTGTTTACTGTTCATCATTAAAAAACCTTCAATATTACAAATCCGCCTGAGAACATCAATTGCACAAGAATAAAAGTGAGGTGAAATAAAGGCAAGGTCAGTATACTCTGGCATATGTATCAAGTAGCTGACACGTAATTTACAATAGTAATGTCCTAGCGCATTTACACTATTCCTCTGCATTATCTCCTTTCTAAAGGTAACACATAAGATTGCCAATGACTTATTGTACACATTCATTATTCCTATTCCACCGTTTTTCTTACCTTTACAGAGAGTAGTGTAATTCTTACAAAGTTATATACAACTAAACATTAAATAAATTAGTTAGTAACAAGAGTATTATATGATGGTTAAACAAGAAATCATTCTCATTTAAAGTTCACGAGGCTATCAAATTGTACTAGATGTCTCAAATCATATAAATGAATTTTTCTTGACTGGTGATTATTATAATGTCACTTAATGAAAGAAAAATAACTGGAAAAGGATTCAGCTGCTTATCTGTGATAGTGAAGGGAGAGGTAGAGGTGTGATGGCGTCGTCTGGTACTTGTTGTAACACGTGTGCCCCGAGCCTGGCGTGGGGAAGTTAGAGGACCACGGCCGCTTTCAACACAAGCTGAAATTCCAATTAAATGTACAAATTGTCTACACCAAATATCCTGTGTCATCACTATTCAATAGAAGGAATAGAATAAATTCCTTGTGGACGTACTTGTTGTTTGGGAAGGTCATGCGGCGTGACGATGGACAGTGCACAGTAAAAATTATACAAGAGTTCTCAATATAAATAATACTAGAGCACTTAACCTGCTGGTTGTCCACCGAAGCAATCCTTAGAGTGCTACTGGAGCAATTGCACGCTCCTAGGCCGATTAACTGCAAGGGCCTATCGTAGAATTGATGGAAATTCAACTCTCCCTGGACGCTCGTTGATGTACTTTGATGGCGTGGCCAGTCAGCTCCGAATCGGAAGTGGCGTCTCCACGCCTCCGTCTCCCTCAACCCTCCTCACGCATTCCCAATACAATTTAGTAACGGACAGAAGATTCTTTTCGCGCAATAACTTTACATAATGCGTTAATGAGAACAGGGTTGCAATTGTAGGGAATTAGATAATATCTATATTCTCGTTAAATGGTGTTAATCGAGAAATGGAGAGAATTTCTATTTCCTCCTTAGCGTTCGTAACAGATAAACCTGTTATTTAGTGATAATTTTAGTTAATAACTCTCGGTTGTTGGATCATTAGGAGTTATATTATCCGTAGTTAATTATTGTACGGAATACTGATAAAATTAGAGAACCATATTCAACATATTGGTAATAAATATGTTTAGATAGGCATTATCTGACGCAATCCTGCCTCTCGATGTTGTGAGAATTTCAGCAATAAATGCACAGATAAAGAAATATTAATTTATGTTAGCACTACAGTTAGTAGAGTTAATAGTTACTGTATTTAGCATACAATAGTGATGTATTATGATACAATACTAATGTATCAGTGTTGGAAATTTACAACAGTGGTGGTGGTGATGGTGATGGTGGTGGTGAAGGTGGTGGTGAAGGTGGTGGTGGTGGTGATGGTGGTGGTGATGGTGGTGGTGATGGTGGTGGTGGTGATGGTGGTGGTGATGCTGGTGGTGGTGATGGTGATGGTGGTGGTAGTGGTAGTGGTAGTGGTGGTGATGGTGGCGATGGTGATGCTGGTGGTGGTGATGCTGGTGGTGATGGTGGTGATAGTGGTGGTGGTGGTGGGTGGTTCAATATGACCGAACATATCCAAAGCAAGATTTGATTAAAGTTAGCGAAATTTAAGCTATCCCACCTAAATTCATCCTATTTAAGACAATTTCCACCAAACATACCCAATGTTGTGTATCATAGCACAGCCACAGCCCATTTTACCCACATTTCCACCCATTCCATCTAAAGTTCCAATATCCAACATTCAGTCTTGGCACAACTTGCCCCATTCCCAAGACCATTTCATAG
>WNGS01165339.1:8343560-8370095 GCA_020271785.1 Procambarus virginalis
TGTGTTGTGTGTTGTGTGTGTGTGTGTAATTACCTAAGTGTAGTTACAGGATGAGAGCTACGCTCGTGGTGTCCCGTCTTCCCAGCTCTTTTGTCATATAACGCTTTGAAACTACTGACGGTCTTGGCCTCCACCACCTTCTCACCTAACTTGTTCCAACCGTCTACCACTCTGTTTGCGAAAGTGAATTTTCTTATATTTCTTCGGCATCTGTGTTTAGCTAGTTAAATCTATGACCTCTTGTTCTAAAGTTCCAGGCTCAGGAAATCTTCCCTATCGATTTTATCATTCCTGTTACTATTTTGTATGTAGTGATCATATCACCTCTTTTTCTTCTGTCTTCTAGTTTTGGCATATTTAATGCCTCTAACCTCTCCTCGTAGCTCTTGCCCTTCATTCTGGGAGCCACTTAGTAGCATGTCTTTGCACCTTTCCAGTTTGTTGATGTGCTTCTTAAGATATGGGCACCACACAACCGCTGCATATTCTAGCTTTGGCCTAACAAAAGTTGTGAACAATTTCTTTAGTATATCGCCATCCATGTATTTAAAAGCAATTCTGAAGTTAGAAAGCGTGGCATAGGCTCCTCGCACAATATTCTGTATGTGGTCCTCAGGTGATAGTTTTCTATCTAGAACCACCCCTAGATCTCTTTCTTTATCAGAATTCTGTAAAGATTTCTCACATAATATATAGGTTGTGTGGGTCTATGTTCTCCTATTCCACATTCCATAACATGACATTTATTAACATTAAATTCCATTTGCCAAGTGGTGCTCCATATACTTATTTTGTCCAGGTCATCTTGATGGGCATGACAATCATCTACGTTTCTTATCCTTCCTATTATCTTAGCATCATCAGCAAACATGTTCATATAATTCTGTATACCAACTGGTAGATCATTTATGTAGACAATAAACATCACTGGTGCAAGAACTGAACCCTGTGGTACTCCACTTGTGACATTTCTCCAGTCCGATACATTGCCTCTGATCACTGCCGTCATATTTCTATCAGTCAGAAAATTTTCATCCATGTTAGAAGCTTACCTGTCACCCCTCCAATATTTTCCAGTTTCCAGAACAACCTCTTATGTGGAACTCTGTCGAAAGCCTTTTTTAGGTCCAGATAGATGCAGTCAACCCAACCATCTCTTTCCTGTAATATCTCTGTTGCTCGATCATAGAAACTGAGTAAATTCGATACACAGGATCGTCCAGATCGAAAACCATACTGTCTGTCATACTGTCATACTGTGTGTGTGTGTGTGTGTGTGTTGTGTGTGTGTGTGTGTGTGTGTGTGTGTGTGTGTGTGTGTGCGCGCGCGCGCACGTGCGTATATGTGTGTGCGCGCGCGCGCACGTGCGTATATGTGTGTGCGCGTGCGTATATATGTGTGTGTGGTTGTACGGGTCGGCACTAACACAACACAACCCGTGTTCATAAATTATTCCAGGTATTGAACATGTTAATGTCAAAGTTCGTGTTTGGCGATGTGCTGCGTACACACTTGTTTGGGAGGGCTGGGGGAGGGGGATTCTGAAGGGACAAACGAAGAGGATTTTTTTTTGCAGGGATATTCCTGCACGGGCCCTAAGCCTCTGGCTGGTCCACTGCGCGGGCCCTAAGCCTCTGGCTGGCCCACTGCCCGGGCCCTAAGCCTCTGGCTGGTCCACTGGGCGGGCCCTAAGCCTCTGGCTGGCCCACTGGGCGGGCCCTAAGCCTCTGGCTGGTCCACTGGGCGGGCCCTAAGCCTCTGGCTGGCCCACTGCCCGGGCCCAAAGCCTCTGGCTGGTCCACTGGGCGGGCCCTAAGCCTCTGACTGGCCCACTGGGCGGGCCCTAAGCCTCTGGCTGGCCCACTGGGCGGGCCCTAAGCCTCTGGCTGGCCCACTGCGCGGGCCCTAAGCCTCTGGCTGGCCCACTGCGCGGGCCCTAAGCCTCTGGCTGACCCACTGCCCGGGCCCTAAGCCTCTGGCTGGCCCACTGGGCGGGCCCTAAGCCTCTGGCTGGCCCACTGGGCGGGCCCTAAGCCTCTGGCTGGTCCACTGGGCGGGCCCTAAGCCTCTGGCTGGCCCACTGGGCGGGCCCTAAGCCTCTGGCTGGCCCACTGCCCGGCCCTAAGCCTCTGGCTGGCCCACTGCGTGGACCCTAAGCCTCTGGCTGGCCCACTGCGCGGGCCCTAAGCCTCTGGCTGGCCCACTGCGCGGGCCCTAAGCCTCTGGCTGGTACACTGCGTGGGCCCTAAGCCTCTGGCTGGCCCACTGCGCGGGCCCTAAGCCTCTGGCTGGCCCACTGCCCGGGCCCTAAGCCTCTGGCTGGCCCACTGCGTGGACCCTAAGCCTCTGGCTGGCCCACTGCGCGGGCCCTAAGCCTCTGGCTGGCCCACTGCGCGGGCCCTAAGCCTCTGACTGGCCCACTGCGCGGGCCCTAAGCCTCTGGCTGGACCGCTGCCCGGGCCCTAAGCCTCTGGCTGGTACACTGCGTGGGCCCTAAGCCTCTGGCTGGCCCACTGCCCGGGCCCTAAGCCTCTGGCTGGCCCACTGCGCGGGCCCTAAGCCTCTGGCTGGTCCACTGCGCGGGCCCTAAGCCTCTGGCTGGCCCACTGCGCGGGCCCTAAGCCTCTGGCTGGCCCACTGCGAGGGCCCTAAGCCTCTGGCTGGTCCACTGCGCGGGCCCTAAGCCTCTGGCTGGCCCACTGCGCTGGCCCTAAGCCTCTGGCTGGCCAACTGCGCGGCCCACTGCCCGGGCCCTAAGCCTCTGGCTGGCCCACTGCACGGGCCCTAAGCCTCTGGCTGGTCCACTGCGCGGGCCCTAAGCCTCTGGCTGGCCCACTGCGCGGGCCCTAAGCCTCTGGCTGGCCAACTGCGCGGGCCCTAAGCCTCTGGCTGGCCCACTGCGCGGGCCCTAAGCCTCTGGCTGGCCAACTGCGCGGGCCCTAAGCCTCTGGCTGGCCAACTGCGCGGGCCCTAAGCCTCTGGCTGGCCCACTGCGCGGGCCCTAAGCCTCTGGCTGGCCAACTGCGCGGGCCCTAAGCCTCTGGCTGGCCCACTGTGCGGGCCCTAAGCCTCTGGCTGGCCCACTGCGTGGGCCCTAAGCCTCTGGCTGGCCCACTGCCCGGGCCCTAAGCCTCTGGCTGGCCCACTGTGCGGGCCCTAAGCCTCTGGCTGGCCCACTGCGTGGGCCCTAAGCCTCTGGCTGGCCCACTAAGTGTTGCTTGTTTCTGTTTTACTTGGGCGGAGTATGAGTATTTATGACTCGTATGGTCGCTTCAGTAAGATTTTGTCCCATGTGTTTAACAACTTCTTCTGCTCTGTTGAATCTAAGTTGAAATCTTACTGGGTTTGTATTCAATTTCTTTCTTTATTATGCACCCCATACCCATCCCGTGGGCGGTGGTGTAAAGGATTACAGAGGCACATAATCGGTTCAGGAACTTTGTAACTGTGCACTGTGTTCGATAATGTTCCAGTGGTCTGTTGTGGGTGTAACTGTGCACTGTGTTAGATAATGTTCCAGTGGTCTGTTGTGGGTGTAACTGTGCACTGTGTTAGATAATGTTCCAGTGGTCTGTTGTGGGTGTAACTGTGCACTGTGTTAGATAATGTTCCAGTGGTTTGTTGTGGGTGTAACTGTGCACTGTGTTAGATAATGTTCCAGTGGTCTGTTGTGGTTGTAACTGTGCACTGTGTTAGATAATGTTCCAGTGGTTTGTTGTGGGTGTAACTGTACACTGTGTTGGATAATGTTCCAGTGGTCTGTTGTGGGTGTAACTGTGCACTGTGTTAGATAATGTTCCAGTGGTCTGTTGTGGGTGTAACTGTGCACTATGTTAGATAATGTTCCAGTGGTTTGTTGTGGGTGTAACTGAGCACTGTGTTAGATAATGTTCCAGTGGTCTGTTGTGGGTGTAACTGTGCACTGTGTTAGATAATGTTCCAGTGGTCTGTTGTGGGTGTAACTGTGCACTGTGTTAGATAATGTTCCAGTGGTCTGTTGTGGGTGTAACTGTGCACTGTGTTAGATAATGTTCCAGTGGTCTGTTGTGGCTGTAACTGTGCACTGTGCTAGATAATGTTCCAGTGGTCTGTTGTGGCTGTAACTGTGCACTGTGCTAGATAATGTTCCAGTGGTCTGTTGTGGCTGTAACTGTGCACTGTGCTAGATAATGTTCCAGTGGGAGGAAGGGAAACACATCAAGTAGTGGAGGGGGACACACCAGCCACCAATTTAATACCAGAACAGTACAGGTTGTGAACATTTGTTCATCGCTTGTTCAGTTTTAGTTGAAAGCTTCGGGCGAGCTAGTAAAGTGGAGCTACACGCTACCTCTGTAATATATTTGTAAGTTGTCTACATGCCACAAACTTGCTTGTTTCACAATGGTCTTTGTTCTTATGTTTTGTTTATATTGCGTTGTATTAGGAGGCGTGTTTTTGTACCGTCTAAGGTATATAGTATGTAACCTGTCACGTCTCGGGGTGGAGGGTGTCCATAGTCGGTCTGTTTGGCAGTCTTGTTTCTCCACGCGTTCACTATTTCTCTTGAGTTCATGGCGCCATCAACATTTTTCTTAGCCTTCTTGATACGGGCGCCATTTTTCTTAGCTTTCTTGATACGGGCGCCATTTTTCTTAGCTTTCTTGATACGGGCGCCATTTTTCTTAGCCTTCTTGATACGGGCGCCATTTTTCTTAGCTTTCTTGATACGGGCGCCATTTTTCTTAGCTTTCTTGATACGGGCGCCATTTTTCTTAGCCTTCTTGATACGGGCGCCAGTTAATTCATTGTGTCCGGGACAGGAAGCCGGATTGTACTCATACACGCTAGGCTTTTATCAAGTCCCCCCACCCACTAGGGTCTAATTACTGACCCCCGCCCAGGGGGCAACACCCCCCCAAACCCACCCACCCACCCCCACCCACCCCTACAAGCTCACTAACTCCTAAGTAAAGTTTTTGTTTTCATTTATAGTTTACGTAGATTTCTTTATTTTTTGCTTTATTTCCACCTTGTGTCTCTCATACTCATTTTGAGTGTTGACATTTTGTACTGTTATAATTGTTTGAATAAGTATATATTATATAACTTTTGGTGGTGAGTTTTGTGTAATATATATATATCTTACAAGGTGTTTAACTGGTAATCTGTAAGTTAAGTGATATTAAAGGCTTTGATCATATATAAGTTTTTTTGTACGTGGGGTAGTTATTATTGTAATATTGTTTAAATAGCTTTGGGTATTCAAGTGTTGATTATAAAACTTTACTTTGATCACTTCATGTAAGTTGAACTGGGAATATTATTTAGTAATTAGTGTCGCTTTATGTATTTTATCTTTTAATGTGTAATCTTGTCCAGTATGAGTTCATTATATTGTTGGTTACTTTCAATATTTAACTTTTGTAATTTAGATCTGATGATAAATTCGAGAAGTGTTCATAAGTACTTTCGTATTATTAAATACGAAAGTACTTAAGAACATTGCTGTTTTAATCCTTCCTTTATGGTCTGGCATTGTCATATTGCTCATCACATGTTGATTTCTTTTCAATTTACACACACACACTATATATATATATATATATATATATATATATATATATATATATATATATATATATATATATATATATATATATATATATATATATATATATATATGCGAACAAGCCTGAATGGTCCCCAGGACTATATGCGAATTCTGGGGTGTGAGTTTTCATTCATATATATATATATATATATATATATATAGGGGAACTCTCATCTGGTGCTGGTGCAATTGTAGGGCCCCACAGCCTCAAAGGGAACACAGAGTATTCAGATGATTTATTCAACACTGAATGCTGAATAAATCTGAAAAAAATCAATGATTTATAATACAATAAAATTATAACTTGTGAATATTATCTGTTTAGAACAGGGGTTTACTTGCCAGTTTATAAGTATACTATTATTGGAACAGTAATATGCTTTGAGAGCATCACAAATATCTAGGCTAGGTGGTTTGTGGGAGGTTTGGTGTTTTGTAACAGATGTACTCCGAGAATGGGCTGTATTTCTGAGTGGGTTTTAACGCAGTTTGCAAACTATCGCTGTGTTGGCTGCAGATGTGGCGGCAGATGTGGCTACAGGTGTGGGTACAACTGTGGCTGCAGGTATCCTGACCCCACACACAGGTACCGGGGTCAGGTTGCCGGACTGGGGTGAGGGCCAAACATTCATTACAAAGATTGACTCAACTCACGTTGCCAACCTGTGCACTCTGCCACACACTCCCCGCATCTACTCCCTCATGCTCACTCACCCACTCATCCTCCAACTGGTAAAACAGTTGAGAATATTCTCAACTGTGGTCTACCTTTCCTCTTCCCCCCCCCCCCTCTCATTCGTAATGAATGTCTATTACTCTGCTTGCCTCATGCGAGTCATCGATTATATAATTACTTATATACTCCTCCACTCTAAACCTGCGTTTTATACTTAAGTGGCACAGGGAGAGGGGAAGTAGGAGGGAAGGAGGACAATATGGAGGGAGGGTACATGGAGGGAGGGNGTGCAGGAAAGTGCCTTGTTGTTTCTATTGGTACAAATCATGAACCTGATACATTCTGAGTTGAGTTCCAGTTTTGTTATCCATTTGGAACATGCTGATGCTTCAATAAAGTAAGTCTGGGGGCTTCTGTGGCCAGGATAGGATGAGTTAGCCTAAGCATTTTATACCAATTTGACAGTTAATTTCAGTAACACGATCAACAACGCTCAGAATATTAAGTTCCTGTTCTATATTAAGTATCTTTGTGGTACGAGGGCACCCAAGGATTATCCTCAAGGCTTCGTTCTGCAATTTTCAAGCCCTCCAGCTTTCTTTCAGGCATCAAAACAAGCAGAGGTGCAGCATAATCCACTAAAGATCTGATGTATGCAAGGTACATCATTTTGACAATTCTGACATTGGCACCATAGCCTGAGTGATAACCTGCAACAGCCTTGAGAGCTCGGAGCCTCTCTTTATACTGACGACAGAGTCTGAATACACAGGACCATACAGTGGCACCTCAAGGCAAGGTTATTTGAATCTGTTTACATAGTCAAGCTGGGAACCATCAGACAGTTTCATCTTGCGACAGCTCTCCCTGCCTGGGTGGGGCCGATTTAGTATCTTTGTTTTCTCTGCTGAGATAAATAAACCTAGGTCCTGACATGAGTCTAATACAGAGTTAAGAGTGTTCTGCGTGTTAGCATCCAGTGGTGTTATCATTATATCATCAGCATAAGCTAATGATGTGGACGTTGGGTTTGCTCGGTATAGAGTTTAACAGCGTGTTTATTAAGATATTAAATAAGGTAGGACTGAGGACACCACCCTGCTGATAATAACCCTGATCCAACAAAGAAGCCGACCACCAATATTCATTCTTGCAAAGCTCACTCAAGATAAATGTCTATTTGCAATATCAAAGGCAGACTTAAGATCTAGGAAGGTGGTATATATAGCCTCATGTTTGGTGTATATTGTCTCATGTTTGGTGTATATAGCCTCATGTTTGGTGTAGATAGCCTCATGTTTGATGTATAGCCTCATGTTTGGTGTATATAGCCTCATGTTTGGTGTATAGTCTCATGGTTGGTGTGTATATAGCCTCATGTTTGGTGTATATTGTCTCATGTTTGGTGTATATAGCCTCATGTTTGGTGTATATTGTCTCATGTTTGGTGTATATAGCCTCATGTTTGGTGTTATATAGCCTCATGTTTGGTGTATATAGCCTCATGTTTGGTGTTGTATAGCCTCATGTTTGGTGTATATAGCCTCATGTTGGTGTATATAGCCTCATGGGGGTGTATATAGCCTCATGTTTGGTGTATATAGCTGTTTGGTGTATATAGCCTCATGTTTGGTGTATAGTCTCATGTTTGGTGTATATAGCCTCATGTTTGGTGTATATAGCCTCATGCTTGGTGTATGTAGCCTTATGTTTGGTGTATATAGCCTCATGTTTGGTGTATATAGCCTCATGTTTGGTGTATAGTCTCATGTTTGGTGTATATAGCCTCATGTTTGGTGTATATAGCCTCATGTTTGGTGTATAGTCTCATGTTTGGTGTATATAGCTCATGTTTGGTGTATATAGCCTCATGTTTGGTGTATAGTCTCATGTTTGGTGTATATAGCCTCATGTTTGGTGTATATAGCCCCATATTTGGTGTATATAGCCTCATGTTTGGTGTATATAGCCTCATATTTGGTGTATATAGCCTCATGTTTGGTGTATATAGCCTCATGTTTGGTGTATAGCCTCATATTTAGTGTATAGCCTCATGTTTGGTGTATAGCCTCATATTTGGTGTATATAGCCTCGTGTTTTGTATATATAGCCTCATGTTTGGTGTATAGCCTCGTGTTTGGTGTATATAGCCTCATGTTTGGTGTATATAGCCTCATATTTAGTGTATAGAATCATGTTTGGTGTATATAGCCTCGTGTTATTTTATATGAATTATCAGTACAATTACCCCTGCGACCATCTAAGGGGACTTTGTACGCTGTAATTACATTTAAAACTAAAATTTTTGTTGCAAGTAACATTCGTGGTTAGTTTAAATTCTTTATTTTTGGCTTTGTATATTGTAAATGTCTGATAACAATAAATGTAAACAGATGCCATATCGTTCCGTCTACGCTGCTGACGTCACGTTTCCACGAACGACGAGTGAAAAATGCAGATTAGTAAACAATTGACTACCGAAATGTTGTCAGTCCTTTTTAAATTTGATGAATTGCACAATAACTGTGACATGAGCAAACGCCGTCCTGAAAGTGTGTTTATGGTAGCGGTAAAGGGGGGGGGGGGTGTTAAACATTTCTTGGCTGAAGCAACAAAAGATGCATTTGTGTGTCAAGATGGACGACCGTGAAATCTGGATTCCTCCTTTCATAAAAAAAAACCAGAACGACCGCTATAACAGCAAAGGCAGGAATACTAGAACGAGAAATGCACATAAGATAATTACTTACCATTTTCACAGTGTGAAAGGTTTCTAAATATAAAATTCATTATTGGAAAAGTTACACTGTATCGACCCAGGCGCTGAGCATGATGAAAATATAAGCTGCTATTCACGAACGCTGTCATGCCGCGGAGTATGAATATAATGCATGAGCGACGTCACCATCCCAAGCAAGAACGGTAGCTGTGATATCCGTATTTGAAAGTCATCAATTATCACCCGAATTTACTTTACTGCACCGAAGACGGCAACACAATTTGATAAATATTAAATGTTTTATTTGTAATAAAATAATAATGAGAGGTAATAATATTGTTACTGTTCTTTACGTCTTTTGATTCTTGCATAAATCGTTGTATTTCCTCTTGAAGTTTCTTACTGCTGTAGCCTATTCCACTTGTTCTGAACACTTTCACTAAAGAAGTGTTCATCTGCGTCTCTGGCTTACAAATGTGTACTCTGGTCATACCCATTCTAGTTTTTTTCAATTTTGTTTTGACCTTTCATTTCCCTTCAATATCTTAAACTTTGTTATCATGTCTCGATGAATTTACTTTCCTCCAACTGTCTAGGTCATCTTGTAGCCTCATACTGTCTTCCTCCTTCTTAATTCTCCTCATAATTTTTGCATCATCAGCAAACAATGAGAGGAATGATTCTATACCATCTGGAAGATCATTTACATATATAAGAAACAGTATGGGTCCAAGGACTGAACCCAGCGGGACTCTACTGGTGACGTCTCGCCAATCTGAGACCTCACCCCTCACAGTGACTCGCTACCTTCTGTTACGTAGGTACTCCCCTTATTCTATGGAGTACCTTCCCTTTCACTCCTGCCTACATCTCCAGCTTTCGCACTAATCTCTGGTGTGGCACTGTGTCAAGGGCTTTCTGGCAATCAATTTTCAATCAAACTGGCAATCAAACGCACAATTTTCTCCATTAGCTTGTATGGTATGCAAGTTAGACACTGGCCTGTAGTTCAGTGGCTCCTGTTTATCCCCCTTCTTGTATATCGGAGCTACGTTTGCCGCCTTCCAAATCCATGGTAATATTCCATCCGGTCCTATAGCCTTTGTCACATCCAATTCTAGCAAAAGCTTCCTTACATCTCCACTGGTAATCTCAAATTCCTCTAGTGGTGCCTGGTTAATTATTCCTTTTCTTATTTCTGGAACTTCTCGTTGTTTTAATGTGAAGACTTCCTGGAATTTCATATTGAGTTCCTCGCACACTTCTTTGTCGTTTGTAGTGAATCTGTCTGCCCCTATCCTCAGCTTCATTACCTGTTCCTTCACTGTTGTCTTTCTCCTGATGTGGCTGTGCAGCAATTTGGGTTGGGTCTTAGCCTTGCTTGCTATGTCGTTTTCATATTGCCCTTCTGCCTCTCTTCTCACCCTGACGTATTCATTCCTAGCTCTCTGGTAACCTTCTCTGTTCTCAAGTGTCCTGTTATTTCTATAGTTTCTCCAGGTTCTTTTACTTTGTTGCTTAGCTAGCTTACATCTCTGGTTAAACCATAGGTTTCTCATCTGCATTTCATTTTTTACCTTTTGGGCTGGGATTAACTTTTCTGCTACCTCCTTGCATTTCTGCATGATGTATTCCATGTCTTGGGCCGTCTTTTCCCTTAGCTCTGATTCCCATGTTATATCCGTTAGAAATTTTCTTATCTCCTCGTAATTTCCCTAACGGAATGCTAGGCTTTTGCTTTCAGTTCCCTTTCTCGAGTACTTTAGCCCTTCTTCGATCAGATACTCAAGCGTCAGTACACTGTGATCGTTCATTCCTACTGGGGCCTCGAAGTCAATTTCCCTTATGTCGGAGTCATTCAGAGTGAAGACTAGGTCGAGTCTCGCTGGTTCATCGTTTCCCCTCATCCTAGTGGGTTCCCTGACATGTTGACTTAGAAAGTTTCTTGTCGCCACCTCCACTAGTTTGGCTCTCCATGTATCCTCTCCTCCGTGCGGTTCCTTGTTCTCCCAGTCTATCCTTCCATGATTGAAGTCCCCCATGATGAGCAGATGGGACCGATTTCTACAGGCAGCAGAGGCTGGCCTCTCAATTATGTTATTAACTGCCATGTTGTTTCTGTCATACTCTTGCCTGGGTCATCTGTCATTTGGTGGAGGGTTATATATCACTGCTACTACTACTCTAGGTCCTCCCATCGTCATGGTGCCTGTTACGTAGTCTCTAAACTCTTCACAGCCTGGGATAACAATCTCCTTGAAACTCCATTCCTTTCTCATGAGTAGGGCCACTCTGCTTCCTCCCCTACCCTCACTCTATATCCTTATTACAGTGTATTCCTGGGGGAACACTGCATTTGTTATGATTCCTGAGAGTTTTGTTTCCATGATTCCAATTACATCTGGGTTTACTTCTTATGCTCTTTCCCTAAGTTCACTTGCCTTGCTTGTAATCCCATCTATATTCATGTACATCACCTTGAAGCTGACTCTCTTCTGTCCATCCACAGTTTCTGTTGATTCCACTGGAGTAGGTAAACATGGAGGGTCTGGGATGGGGAGGGGGAAGGGGGTGGGGGCCCTGGGTCGTGAGGGGAGCTGAGAGTGAGGGGGACCTGGGTTGTGGGGGGCTGGGAGGATCTGGTTTGGGGAAGTGAGAGCTTGGAGGGATAGGGGAGAAGGGAGGGCTTGGGGGAATAGGGAGAAGAGGGGGGTTTGGGTGGGTAGGGAGGGCACGGGGTGGAGGAGAAAGGAGGGCTGGGAGTGGGGGGAGAAAGGAGGGGCGTGGGGAGAGGGGGAGAAAGAGGTTTGGGGGTTGGGGGAGAAGGGAGGCCTTATGGGGTGAGGGAGGAGGGAGGGGATAGGGGGGAGAAGGGAGGGCTTAGGGTGGTGGAGAGTGTAGGGGCTGGGGTAGGGAGGGCTTCTATTGGTGGGAGGTGGTGTGATCCTCCTCCCACTGGGGCTGTTGAATTGCCTGTGGAGGGTTCCCCACTCCCTTCTGGGATCGTAGGGTTCTGGGTTGTGGTTCCCTGATTCCTTTCCCTCTCCTTGCGCTTCTTCTTTGCTGCTGCTGCCCTCCGTCTCTCCTCCCTGGTCATATCCCTCTGCAGGAATACCTTTTTGAACTTCAGTACATTGAGTAGGCTGTTCTTCTTTGCTAAAATTTCCTCTTTTGTGTCCTGGCATTTGAAAACCACTTTTATCAATCAATCTTTGTCCTTGTTGTACCAGCCAAGCCTGAAAACCTTTTCTGTATTCAGTTCTTCCCCCTCCATCTGTACCCCTTCAAGGATCTCTTTGACTGTGGCTTTGTCCATATCTCTCCTCACGCTGGGAGTGGCCCTTATTTGCTCCTTAATACCTACTACGACTACTGCTCTTTTCCTCCCTATCAGTCGGCTAGTGCATCTTGCTGCTTCCTGAGAAGTAGCAACTTTCATGGCAATTTCCTGTACTGCGGAGACAACTTCCGGGGTCTTTCAAAGTATGTCTGCAAATGAGGGTTGTGCTGTAGAAGTCCATTCTATAAATACATTACCATCTTCCTAAGGGCTGGATCGTGTCTGATATTGGGGATTCTCTTTCAGGCTTTTAATCTCCTCCCTTGCCATAATCAGTTCATCCTGCAGGTTGGCTACATTTTCCTCATTACCCGTAGTTCCATCCTGATTTCTCTCAACATTAGAAAGAGTGCCTCCTCAAGGGAGACATCTTGTTTTCCTCCTCCCTCTGTGTTACGTCTGCTTCCTGCCATATTTGTTTCCAATTCCAGTTCTCCAATCCAATGTGTGTGTGTGTGTGTGTGTGTGTGTGTGTGTGTGTGTGTGTGTGTGTGTGTGTGTGTGTGTGTGTGTGTGTGTGTGTGTGTGTGTGTGTGTGTTTGTGTGTGTGTGTATACTCACCTAGTTGTGTTTGCGGGGGTTGAGCTCTGGCTCTTTGGTCCCACCTCTCAACTGTCAATCAACAGGTGTACAGGTTCCTGAGCCTATTGGGCTCTATCATATCTACACTTGAAACTGTGTATGGAGTCCCACTCTGACACTAAAAAAGTTCTTTCTAATATCTCTGTGGCTTATTTGGGCACTCAATTTCCACCTGTGTCCCCTTGTGCGTGTGCCCCTTGTGTTAAATAGCCTGTCTTTATCTACCCTATCAATTCCCTTCAGAATCTTGAATGTGGTGATCATGTCCCCCCTAACTCTTCTGTATTCCAGCGAAGTGAGGTTTAATTCCCGTAGTCTCTCCTCGTAGCTCATACCTCTCAGCTCGGGTACTAGTCTGGTGGCAAACCTTTGAACCTTTTCCAGTTTAGTCTTATCTTTGACTAGATATGGACTCCATGCTGGGGCTGCATACTCCAGGATTGGCCTGACATATGTGGTATACAAAGTTCTGAATGATTCTTTACACAAGTTTCTGAATGCCGTTCGTATGTTGGCCAGCCTGGCATATGCCGCTGATGTTATCCTCTTATATGGGCTGCAGGAGAGAGGTGTGGCGTGATCTCTTTCTCTGTCTCTGCTTCTCATTCGCTTTCCCCTCTCATTTTCTTATCCTCTTCCTCCCGGGCCAGTTCCTCTGCCGTACTCCTGTTTCTCGTCCCATTGCCACGCCATGCGAATCTATTTGAATTGTTTAAGTACATATGAAAAAAGCTGGGACTCCAAACTCGTCCTGGATGTAATATTCTCAGTTTCCAGTGTCAGATCACAGACCAAACGTGCATCATGCAGTTCATGTCAAGTTGACTAACTTCATTAATAACGAAAATCGCAGATGACACAAGATTGGGAAAACTGAGAGAGCTGAGGTGTAGTTATGGTCCGGGACATTGGCAGGCTGGCACCAAGGTATTGTATCTCTCGTTTTATTGTATCTCTCGTTGTATTGTATCTCTCGTTGTATTGTATCTCTCGTTGTTAATTCTTAATTAAGAATTAAGGGAAGACCAACCCTAACCTAGACACACGCAAAACACTGCCATCGCCATGATTTCAGATATGAATGTAAAATGTAGCAGTCTCCTCTATCCTTATTTCTTATGTTAGCATGGTTTTCATGCCTTATTTCTACACTTATTCACCACTTCCCTTCATCTCACCCTTACCTCCTGCCTCATTTCGGCACACTCTCCCACCCGTCTTCATCACCACTTGACAAGGGTCCGCGATGGACCGAAGTGTTGCCACGTACTTTTCATTTCATCTGTGTCGGTTGGCTTATTTGTCGAGATAACCACTTTCTGAAAGTAAGGAAAAATATCAGGCATTAGTCATGAGAGGTGAGTTTAAAGACAAGGTCTGGCCGCGAGGAACACCTCCAAGACCGGTCTAACTGTGTGTGTCGCCTGTGGGACACCCTCCAGGGAATATACATTACTGTTTGAGTATCCAAGTTACAAAATAGTTGAGGACAAGTTTGACAGGATACAGAGAATAGAAACTAAACTATTATCGTCAAACTCTACGAACAGATCCGCAGATCTAAATATTTTTAATCTGAAGAAGCGTAGATGACACACAGACCTCACCAACACCCTGATGACTGACTAAATAAGCTATATTAAGCAGAAGGGACTATCAGAGATACTTAGCAGAAGGGACTATCAGAGATACTTAGCAGAAGGGACTATCAGAGATACTTAGCAGAAGGGACTATCAGAGATACTTAGCAGAAGGGACTATCAGAGATACACTTAGCAGGAGTATCAATCAGAGATACAATTAAGAATCAACAACGAGATATACAATACAACGAGAGATACAATACAACGAGAGATACAATACAACGAGAGATACAATACAACGAGAGATACAGTACAACGAGAGATACAATACAACGAGATACAATACAACGAGAGATACAATACAACGAGAGATACAATACAAACACAGGCCAGTAACCCTCCACCGTCACAGATACAGTCCCCTGTACTATGGGTTCTCTGTGTTAGGCTTTGGAAATAAAAGTAGTTTGTGTGTCTTCCTGGAAATATGTAGGTATATGGCGACTCTGGGTTGTTTACAGTCTTATTCTGTGTATATGTAATTACACAATTCTAATGGAAGACAGAATATTCTGTTATGGCACCCATGTTGATTTGCCTTCCTTAAGCTCCTCGAGCGCCCTGAAAATTGTAAATTTCTCTCCTTGGTAATTATTGCCATTATTTGACTCCCAATGTCAGTCTAGTAGGAGTAGCAATAGGAAGAGGAAGAGGAGGAGGAGGAGGAGGAGGAGGAGGAAAGGATTGGGATGAATAGAAGGGAGGAGAGTAGGGGGGGGGGAAGGGGGGAGAGGGGGTAGAGACCCATGTCCGCATAATGAGGAGAGGACCGCCACATTCACACTAACAAACACATGCAAGTTATTTTATTTTTAATGACATTAATTATTGCATGTGTGTGTGTGTGTGTGTGTGTACTCACCTAGTTGTGCTTGCGGGGGTTGAGCTCTGGCTCTTTGGTCCCGCCTCTCAACCGTCACTCAACAGGTGTACAGATTTCTGAGCCTAATGGGCTCTATCATATCTACACTTGAAACTGTGTATGGAGTCAGCCTCCACCACATCACTGCCTAATGCATTCCATTTGTCAACCACTCTGACAGTAAAAAAGTTCTTTCTAATATCTCTGTGACTCATTTGGGCACTCAGTTTCCACCTGTGTCCCCTAGTGCGTGTGCCTCTTGTGTTAAATAACCTGTCTTTATCAACCCTGTCGATTCCCTTGAGAATCTTGAATGTGGTGATCATGTCCCCCCTAACTCTTCTGTCTTCCAACGAAGTGAGGTTTAATTCCCGTAGTCTCTCCTCGTAGCTCATACCTCTCAGCTCGGGTACTAGTCTGGTGGCAAACCTTTGAACCTTTTCCAGTTTAGTCTTATCCTTGACTAGATATGGACTCCATGCTGGAGCCGCATACTCCAGGATTGGTCTCACATATGTGGTATATAATGTTCTGAAAGATTCCTTACACAAGTTTCTAAATGCCGTTCTTATGTTAACCAACCTGGCATATGCCGCTGATGTTATCCTCTTGATATGAGCTTCAGGGGGACAGGTCTGGCGTGATATCAACCCCCAGGTCTTTCTCTCTCTCTGACTCCTGAAGTATTTCGTCTCCCAAATGATACCTTGTATCTGGTCTCCTGCTTCCTACCCCTATCTTCATTACATTACATTTGCTTGGGTTAAACTGTAACAACATTTGTTCGACCATTCCTGCAGCTTGTCCAGGTCTTCTTGAAGCTCTCCATGTGTTCGGGTCCTCTATGTGGGTCTCTGTTCCCCAATCTATCTTCCCATGGTTGAAGTCTCCCATGTGTGTGTGTGTGTGTGGTTGTGTGTGTGTGTGTGTGTGTTGTGTGTGTGTGTGGTGTGTGTGGTGTGGTGTGTGTGTGTGTGTGTGTGTGTGTGTGTGTGCGTAATTGCCTAAGTGTAGTTACAGGATGAAGCTACGCTCGTGGTGTCCCGTCTTCCCAGCACTCTTTGTCATATAACGCTTTGAAACTACTGACGGTCTTGGCCTCCACCACCTTCTCACCTAACTTGTTCCACCCGTCTACCACTCTGTTTGCGAAAGTGAATTTTTCTTATATTTCTTCGGCATCTGTGTTTAGCTAGTTAAATCTATGACCTCTTGTTCTTAAAGTTCCAGGCTCAGGAAATCTTCCTATCGATTTATCAATTCCTGTTACTATTTTGTATGTAGTGATCATATCACCTCTTTTCTCTTCTGTCTTCTAGTTTTGGCATTTAATGCTCTAACCTCTCCTCATAGCTCTTGCCCTTCAGTTTGGGAGCCACTTAGTAGCATGTCTTTGCACCTTTTCCAGTTGTTGATGTGCTTCTAAGATATGGGCACCACACAACCGCTGCATATTCTAGCTTGGCCTAACAAAAGTTGTGAACATTTCTTTAGTATCGCCATCCATGTATTTAAAAGCAATTCTGAAGTTAGAAAGCGTGGCATAGGCTCCTCGCACAATATTCTGTATGTGGTCCTCAGGTGATAGTTTTCTATCTAGAACCACCCCTAGATCTCTTTCTTTATCAGAATTCTGTAAAGATTTCTCACATAATATATAGGTTGTGGGGGTCTATGTTCTCCTATTCCACATTCCATAACATGACATTTATTAACATTAAATTCCATTGCCAAGTGGTGCCCATATACTTAATTTTGTCCAGGTCATCTTGATGGGCATGACATCATCTACGTTTCTATCCTTCCTATTACTTAGCATCATCAGCAAACATGTTCATATATTCTGTATACCAACTGGTAGATCATTTATGTAGACAATAAACATCACTGGTGCAAGAACTGAACCCTGTGGTACTCCACTGTGACATTTCTCCAGTCCGATACATTGCCTCTGATCACTGCCGTCATATTCTATCAGTCAGAAAATTTTTCATCCATGTTAGAAGCTTACCTGTCACCCCTCCAATATTTTCCATTTCCAGAACAACTCTTTGTGGAACTCTGTCCGAAAGCCTTTTTTAGGTCCATAGATGCAGTCACCCCAACCATCTCTTTCTGTAATATCTCTGTTGCTCGATCATAGAAACTGAGTAATTCGATACACAGGATCGTCCAGATCGAAAACCATACTGTCTGTCATACTGTCATACTGTGTGTGTGTGTGTGTGTGTGTGTGTGTGTGTGTGTGTGTGTGTGTGTGTGTGTGTGTGTGCGTGCGCGCGCGCGCACGTGCGTATATGTGTGTGCGCGCGCGCGCACGTGCGTATATGTGTGTTGCGCGTGCGTATATATGTTGTGTGGTTGTACGGTCGGCACTAACACAACACAACCCGTGTTCATAAATTATTCCAGGTATTGAACATGTTAATGTCAAAGTTCGTGTTTGGCGATGTGCTGCGTACACACTTGTTTGGGAGGGCTGGGGGAGGGGGATTCTGAAGGNGACCTCAGCTCCCGAGCCCGGATGGGACTTTATCAAGGCAGATTGGACGAAGTTTCAGGAAGCTCTCGAAACTTGGCACCAAAACTACCCTACTCCTGACAACACCGAAGAAATGGAAAAAGATTTAGTAAATGCAATACATAGAGCAGCAAATCACGCCATCCCCAAGAGGAAAACAATTACCCAACAACACAAGGACCATTGGTATTACTGTGATAGGATCAAAGACTACATAACAGACTAAATCGTACACGAAAGAATTTCAGAAGAGATAGAACCGAAGCTAATCTAGGACTTCTTAGAGCTGTCCGAGATCATGTGCACGAAGAAACAGCAAAATCAGAGAAGAAGGCTCGAGTGGTGTGCCAAGCTAAATCAGCATACTCCTTGGGCGACATCTGGAGGCAGATCAACAAGGCCAAAGGAAAATCGCCTCCTGCTCCGCCGCACCATGTTCATCCAGAGCAAGAAGCAGAAAGGCTAGCAAATCTATTTGCTTCAAGAGCCAGTTCCACTCAACTTCCTCAAGCAACTCTGACTCACCAACAAAGACTTCAAGCAGCAAGATGAAAAAAATAGATGATGCTTTAGCCTTACCTGACGAACTAGACCAACCTTTCAATCTGAAAGAACTCAGAAGTGCTACAAAGAAAACTAAAAATACAGCTCCAGGCGAGGACAAAATCACTTACAACATGCTAGCCAAGCTAGGAGAAAAGGGTGAAGAAGCCTTCTTGAATCTCATCAACAGAGTATGGGTGACAAGAACCCGACCACTCTCTTGGAACAGTGCAATTATAGTTCCCATTCCAAAACCTAAAGACCCAGGAAATCCAAGACCCATCTCATTAACAAGCTGTCTGGCCAAAACTGCAGAAAGAATGGCCCTTAATCGAATTGAATGGAAAGCCAATCCACTACACCAAAATATGTTTGCTTACAGAAAAGGTGTTGGAACCACAGAATGCCTTACCTCCCTCCTGGATAAAATCAATGACAAACCTGGAATCCTTATTTTTCTAGACCTTGAAAAGCCTTCGAGTTAGCCAGTGCTCCAGCTACACTGTGCTGCCTTGTGGATAAGGAAATCAAAGGACACGCTCTTGCTTTTGCCAAAGGAAGCCTGCTTAACCGAGAAGCTAAAGTCAAATTCCAAGGAAAAACATCGACCTCAAAGAGGCTGGAAAATGGAACTCCGCAGGGAGGAATACTAAGCCCCTTCCTCTTCAACTGTCTCATGGAACAATTCATGAAGCTCAAGCTACCAAAAGCCAAACTTCTTAACTATGCAGACGACTTTGTGGTCATCATCAATGGCAAAGGTGCAAGGAACCATGCACAAAAATGCCTAGATATTATCAGCAGGGAAGCGGAACGCATAGCAGTGAAAATAAACAGCAATAAAACAAAAGCAATGGCCGTTAAAATGAGAACTCAAGACATCAGACTGGCAATACAAGGACAAGAAATCGAGTGGGTTACCTCTTTTCAATACCTAGGAGTCATAATAGACAACCAGTTGAAATTCACTCAAGAAATTGAATATCTTCGGCAACGCTGTAAAGCCAGAAACTCAGCTTTGCGCTCCCTGACCAGTCTTAGAGAGGGTGCATCTCTACCAGTACTCAAAATGTACTACGTTCAAGCAGTTAGGTCACTCATCGACTATGCTGCCCTGCTCTTACATCCCTCAGTGATAACCAATGGGAGAAACTGGAAGTGTCTCAAAATGATGCTCTGAGAACAATGCTGGGAGCACCTATATGGACGCGTAGAGAGAACCTTAGAATGGAAACAAATTTACCAGCATTAGAAAACAGGATGAAACAAAGGATAGCCACCATAATAGGAAAACTTACTGGAACAACCGCCAGGCTGTCAATCAAAGACAGCATACAGAGATCCTTTCAGAAAAACCTACAGTATAGAACAAGCTCATGGATGGATAATGTGGTCAAGATTTTAGAGAAAATGGACCTGAAATGGACCATTAAAAACAAAGGGGAAGATAGACCATATCAACACTTTCGACAGCCTCCTCCATGGGAAGAATCGAGTCTAAAGATAATCATTGAAAGATTACCAGTTAAAAAATCAGCATGTGACCCGCAGAGGCTCAAGGAAGTAATAGAACAACAAATGGAAACTATCTCTAGACCCACAACGACTCACATCTTCACAGACGGATCAGTTGATCAAGAAAAAGGTTCTGCTGGGGCAGCAGTTTACACTACCAACCATGAAGCTTACTGGAGCATGAATAGTGGGTGCTCAACATTGCAAACAGAATTATATGCCCTGAAGGAGGCAATAAACTATACAATTGAGAATAATTTACATGATGTCATCATTCATACAGACTCTAAATCTTCGCTCCAGGCATTGTTATCCAGTCAGCACAGAGATAATATACAACTCCTCACAGAAATTCAACATATAGGAAAAGAAGCCCATAATCGAGGGCTGTCAATCACCCTAAATTGGATACCAAGTCACATTGGCATAGATGGTAATGAAAAGGCAGACTCACTAGCAAAAACTGCCACTGCTCTACCTGTTGTACAGGTTCAAATACCTCCAAGTTTCTCACAGATAAAGGAGCAAATCAAGAAGAAAATATTCTCAACTATCAAAAGTCGCCACAGAGCCAAAGTAGCGGAAGGAAGATCCACTGCGATATGGTACGAACAAGCCACTGGTTACTCCTCTTTCAAGCCTGGCAAAAAGATATCCAGAGACATTGCAGTAGCCATACACAGACTCAGGCTTGGTTACAAGTGCTGCTGGGAGGTAATGAACCCAATAGTTAAAGAGTGTCACATATGTGAAACTGAAGCAGAGGCGCCACTGTTGCACTACTTACTGGAATGTGAAGCTACTGAAGCCCTGCGCATCAAACTCAACATTAATCCAACGACAGCAGCTGCATTAGATGCACATTCCACCGCGACTACAATGATTAGAAAAGCTGTTGAGGAATGGGACTCATTAGTGAGCATTCTGCATCTACATCCACCACCAAGATAATGTTAATAAAACAAGATTAAAACCAGTGCACTAAAACAGAAGCGATAAATAAGCAGGGAAGGGAGAATTCCCTTCCTCCATTATAAACTTAGACCCAAATATCACAGGAAAAAGGTTATCATGTAGAACCAAACTCAATTACGGGCTCACCATAGTCCTGCTACATGGACACTTCGTCCTGAGTAGCTAAATCTGTAACAACAACAACAACAACGATACAAAAATCGGTAGGGAAATTAACACGAAAGAAGGCTATCACTTCAAGTTGATCTAAATAGGGTTTAAAATGGTCAAAAGACTGGCAGATGCAGTTTAATGCTAATAAATGTAAAGTTTTGAGGCTAGGTAATGATGATAGAGTTACAAGATACGAGCTAGATGGTGTTGAGATTGCGAAGTCGGATTGCGAAAGGGATCTGGGAGTTATGAATTTAAATTTATGGGATCTGGGTAAGAATTTAAAACAAAAGGATCAATGCATGAATGTTCGTAATAAGGCAAATAGGACACTGGGATTTATTAATCGCAGCGTAAGTAACAAGACACCTGGTGTGGTTCTTCAGCTATATCTTGCTCTGGTTAGGCCCCATTTAGATTATGCAGTTCAGTTTTGGTCGCCATACTATAGAATGGATATAAATTCACTTGAACGTGTCCAGCGTAGCATGACAAAGTTAATTCCCCAAATTAGAAATCTTTCGTATGAAGGAAGATTAATAAAGCTTAATTTGCATTCACTGGAAAGGCGAAGAGTTAGGGGTGACATGATAGAGGTTTACAAGTGGATGAATGGACATAACAAAGGGGATATTAATAGGGTTTTAAAAGTATCAACACAAGACAGAACACGACACAATGGGTATAAATTGGATAAGTTTAGATTTAGGAAAGACTTGGGTAAATACTGGTTCAGTAACAGGATTGTTGATTTGTGGAACCATTACCGCGTATCGTGGTGGACGTGGGGCCCCTCGATTGTTTCAAGCGCGGGTTGGACATGTTTATGAGTGATATTGGGAGGTTATAAATAGGACCCTTGTCATTGTTACCTTACCATTGTGCCGAGACGCTGTGCGTATCAGCAGCTTGAGACATTGTATGCAGTAGCCGTATGTATTTATCCAACATTTTGTTTGTAACTCATCTTGTACTTATGTACTTTTACCTGAATAAACCTTTGTGATATGATATTGTTACTGCAGGTTAAGCACTGAACAAGAACAAAACATGTGTCCACTAATTGTTGGTATAACACAATACTTCCAATTTTGTAATTAAGTAGTTTAGCTAAATGAGTTTTAGGGTTCAGCCTCTGAGCCCATTATATACAGTATGGGCTCAGAGATACGCAATGGTAGGCTATGCATGTATATATATATATATATATATTATATATATATATATATATATATATATATATATATATATATATATATTCAGGTAAAGTACATACATAGATAGAAAACGTTGATGGAGTTATAGATAGAGCTAGTACATACAATGCCTAAAGCCACTATTACGCAAAGCGTTTCGGGCAGGAAAAACACTAAGACTAAAACTTAATACTAAGTGAGATTAAAGTATAAAATGTGTTGAGAACAAATAAATAAGACAAATAAGAAAAGGGGGGGGGGGACATGGCGGAAAAAATAGCAATAATACAGTTTGGACAACAAACAACATTGGTAAAAATAGCAGACATGGGTTGACATTTTAGGGGTAAAGGTAGTTTACATGGAGCTAATTAGGTAGTGCTTAGTTTTTATCTTAAACTAGTTGGGAGAGGTACAGTCTTTAACATAATTGGGAAGGTCATTCCACATTCTGGGTCCCTTGATTTGTAGAGCATTTCTAGTTTGATTAAGTCGTACTCTTGGAATATCAAATAGGTATTTGTTTCTGGTGTGGGGCCCATGGGTTCTGTTACAACCTTCAATGAAGCTTTTAAGTTTCTATTATATGTATAATATATAGGAAGCTATGTTATATGTATAATGTATAGGAGCAATACTCGAAGAATACCAAATTTAGTACTGTGATAACAAAATTGTATCGAATAGTTTTGAAATTTGTATGTAGGTGGTAAGTTGTAGCCATCGGTCATCCTTAACACAATGTCTGGCATTACTAATTCATGCCCCCCCCCCCCCGCCCCTTGTCGTTACGACACGTTGGTCCTTTCTCGTCTCCATGGCAACCGCTAGACGCGCTCAGGCATCTCTGTGGCGGCCGCACGATTCACTTGCACTTTATACTTATCTATAACATTAAAACAAGTTATAGGGCTGCGTGTCACCTTACAAACGAGTCGCTCTATTCTCAAGAATGCCTTTCTGAGTAATTCAGCATATTTAAAGCCACAATGGCTGAATAAACAGAAGTATAGTGAGCATGTTGGGCTGTGGGCCGGGTGGAGGGTGGCCAGACGCTTCAGTACGGTAGGGGTCTGAGAGTGGGCCGCTCTGGAGGGCCGGATACCGGGCTATTAACCCAAGTGTCACATATATATTACACAAACTGCTACAAGTATTAACCAGCCATGGCCCCCACGCTGAATATGAACCCGTAGACGAAGGTAAGCCCTCCTGCAGCATATATAACCGTAGGAAACATGTATGTAACGTGTTACCATCGAGAGCAATCATGAAGGGTTAAGAAAAATGATTGGAATTATATTATTGATTAATTAATTACTGCACTTAAGGCTATATCGAGATGCTATATAATTGGAATTTTGTTGGTTAGATTTGGTGTTGGGTTTAAGTTGTCTCGTCTGTGGGAGGGTTATTAAGGCACCACATTACATGACTGACCAATTGCAAAGTTCTGATTCGAGTCCAATCACTTAAGTCGTGAACATTGTACAGAAGTAAACTGTGTGTACACACCCAGAAATGGTGGTACACATCCCTCCCGGTATATGTGGTATATGTATACCTCTGTACGTTTGCTGTATACAGATAGATTGTATTCTGTAATGTGGTTATGTTGTTGTTGTGTACATATAGTCGTTTATGTGACTATTAATTGAATTGAATCAAATTGATTTCGACAGTGTACATTTTGTTTACACTGATGTACCGAATTGTAGTTCACTGGTGTGTATTTATGCCCGGGTGTACACTCACTGATGTACACTGTTGTGGCATTATTGTTCTTGAATGTTAGCATACACGCACGCACTCACAATCTCTCTCTCTCTCTCACACACACTATCGCTCATTATCACATACGCTTACTCCCCTCTCTCTCTCAGTTGCTAGTTTTTCCTAGTTTAGTTCATTTATTATGCACCCCATACCCATCTTGTGGGCGGTAGTGGAAAGGGTTACAGAGGCACATAATGGGCTCAGGGACTGAACCCCACAATTCATTTAGCTAAGCAAGTTACAATCTTGATGAGCTAGTTACAAAATTCAATATAAGTCGTCACATCAACAATGGGTTCGAGATCGACCTCAAGTACAGGTTCTAAATTAAGCAACTGACATATGTGGAGAGCTAGTGTCACAATTTATATGTTTGTCCTGCACACCGCCCCCATCCAGTGGGCAGCGGTGGATAGGTTACAATCACTCAGTTACTACCTACAGTTAGCAAACTGGGGATATTTGGCTAAAATTTCTGGTAGCAGATCATTTTGAATGAAATATTTACACATCGCTGGAACATTGGTTATAGAATTGTCTCTAAATTCACGTATCTTTTCGCACTCCATCACATAGTGACGGAGGGTGTGCGAATAATTTTGTTGACACAGTTTACATTTGGTCAGGTCTACATCGGCAGATAATGAGAATTCCCAGATACTTGTAACCGAGTCTAAGCCGAGCAGCAGTAACATCTAGAAGTCTGCTGATTTTATTGGATGATCCATAGATGTGTGGCTCCTCTTGCATGATAGTATGATGATAGATGGAATTACTGGTGTCAATTTCACTTTGCCTCAGATCTACAAGATCTTGTTGAAGTTCTCGGTGTACTGCTGCTCTCAGATTGCTCATTGACAATCCAAGGTTACACTCAACGGCTCCTTTAAAGGCAGATTCTTTGGCTAACTTATCAGCTCTATCATGCATTCGGAGGCCAACATGAGATGGAGACCACATGAAATGGACTCTGTTACCATCCTTAATAATTTTGTTGTATTTGTGTCTAGCTTCGGACACGAGCATGTTACAGTTATGTCTTAAAGAGTTGAGAGCATTTAAGGATGATAAGGAGTCACTTACAATTAATGTATCAAGTTTGGAGACTTGTACACATTTCAGTGCAAGGAGCAAGGCAAATAGTTCAGTCTGAAGGGTAGAGGCCCAGTTGTTTATACGGACTCCCCACTCAAAGTACAAGCCATCGCCCATTGTCAGAACAACTGCACTTCCAGCTGCACCCGTGGTGCGGTGTAGGGAACCATCAGTGTATATGATTTGAGAGAGAGAATGCTCTGTGGACAGAGCATCAATATGGCTTAAGGCGTTGAGCTTTGCCTCAAGACGAAGCTTGGGCTGATCTCTAATTTGCTTCTTGGGTGGAAAGGGAGGGATTAAAACTGGAAAGGGTGTAACCTCCCACGGTGCAGGAAAGTGCCGTTGTTGTTTCTCTTGGTACAAATCATGAACTGATACATTCTGAGTTGAGTTCCAGTTTTTGTTATCCATTTGGAACAATGCTGATCTTCAATAAAGTAATTCTGGAGGGCTTCTGTGCAAGGATTAGGATGAGTTAGCCTAAGCATTTTTATACCAATTTGACAGTTAATTTCAGTAACACGATCAACAACGCTCAGAATATTAAGTTCCTTTCTCATATTAAGTATCTTTGTGGTACGAGGGCACCCAAGGATTATCCTCAAGGCTTCGTTCTGCAATTTTTCAAGCCCTCCAAGCTTTCTTTCAGGCATCAAAACAAGCAGAGGTGCAGCATAATCCACTAAAGATCTGATGTATGCAAGGTACATCATTTTGACAATTCTGACATTGGCACCATAGCCTGAGTGATAACCTGCAACAGCCTTGAGAGCTCGGAGCCTCTCTTTATACTGACGACAGAGTCTGAATACAACAGGACCATACAGTGGCACCTCAAGGCCAAGGTATTTGAATCTGTTTACATAGTCAAGCTGGGAGCCATCAGACAGTTGCATCTTGCGAACAGCTCCTCCCTGCCTGGGTGGGCGCCGATTTAGTATCTTTGTTTTCTCTGCTGAGATAATTAAACCTAGGTCCTGACATGAGTCTAATACAGAGTTAAGAGTGTTCTGCGTGTTAGCATACCCAGTGGTGTGTATCATTATATCATCAGCATAGCTAATGATGTGGACGTTGGGTTTGCTCGGTATAGAGTTTAACAGCGTGTTTATTAAGATATTAAATAAGGTAGGACTGAGGACACCACCCTGCGGGTACCTAGTTCAAAGTCTCTTGTTACACTCCTATGCCCCTGAAAAATACAGATGACTTCCTGTTGGATAAGTAACCCTGATCCAACAAAGAAGCCGACCACCAATATTCATTCTTGCAAGCTCACTCAAGATAACATGTCTATTTGCAATATCAAAGGCAGACTTAAGATCTAGGAAGGTGGTATTAT
>WNGS01165339.1:8379897-8422052 GCA_020271785.1 Procambarus virginalis
ACCCCTGTGCTCCTTCAGCTTTGCTCTACTACAGCCAAGTCTTAGTTTTCATGTTAGGCTCCCAAGACCCTGGCCATGGTGGAAGCAAGATGGAATATTAGATCACAGGCAAACCACGGGCATTAACCCTTAAACTGCGCAACGTGCCTGCAGGCTCACGTCTGGTTTGCGCAACGCGCCTCGGGTATTTGTATTTTCACGTTCCATTCAAAACTCCCGCGGCTACATGGGGTTCACATCAGCTTCCTCAGGGCTCCTGTAAACAGACGCCATCTTTAAAAAAAAATCGTGGTCACATTCCCGGGTGTGGGAGCCTCAGTAGTGAGTAAGCAACCAAGGCTGGTGCTCGCAGCATGAGCGCACAGCACTGCTGTTCAGCGTGTGACCACAGCATCGCCTAATAATGTCAAAATATATATAAACTTGTATTATTTAGCCATGATAGTATTATAGAAGAGCCTGAGTGTGATAATGAATGGGTACGATGTTCATATATCAGTGATTCAATGCTGTTCACGATGTTCACAGCGCTAGTCACAGCATTATTTCGTCCATCTAGTAATCTTCAAATGACTTCTTAAGTTCCTTTTCAAAATAAACGTGTGGTCAATTATTCATTTACAGGAATTAGTGACCAGGATTGTGGTAATAGCAGGATTGTGGTTATAATTAGTGTTGTGCATAGTATTGTGGAAGGAGGAATTTTGGTGAGTGAGGGAGGAAGAGAATTGAGGTAGCCTCATTGTGTGTGTGTGGCAGCCACTCTTGTTTTGCTCACCAAACTAACTTAGTGGTTCGCTATGGGCAACACATATGTACATGGGTATATACAGTGTGTGTATATAGTGTAATAACAGCAACAGGAGAATGTTGAGAGGAGCTATTTTGGTGAGGGAGGTTACGTTGTAATCGTAGCGTCGTCTGCTGTCTGCTGTGTGATTTTTCATGCAGTGTATGGTGGCAACTGTACTGTTTGGACACAATACCGGCTTACTTACATAGTTCTGGTAAATAAAACATGTAGATAGGTATATATAACATATGTAAATAGTGTAATAAGAGCAATAACAGTATGGTGGAAGGAGCAATGTTGGCGAGTAAGATGTTAGAGTGAGAGAGATTGGCTGGGTGTGGCTGCTCTCACTCGAGGTGTTCTGAATGTGTTGATGGTGAATGTATATAGTGTGAGACAGTGTACAGTGTGTAAATAGATTGTATATATACATAAATTAGCATGATACATAGTAAATATGTGCAGCATATGTGTACACAAGTGTCATGCACGTAACACAGTGTCTTCGAACAGCACGGATGTTTTACTGCCATAATATAGTGTACGTGTTCATTATACATAGGATTAGCACGTAAAAACAAATAAAATGTATTTGGAACTGTGTGCAAAAAATGAACAAAAATATATTCGCAGCAACTCGCTTGCCCCGCCCCGGGTGCCTTACTGACCCCGGGAGCATACGTCATGGGCGAACGGGGAATTATGACGTCATGCGCCAACTTATGGGCCCCATAGCAGCCAAAGTAAGTACAATTTTGATTTTTTTTTTTACATACCCATACTGAGGGAAGGGTTTTTGACACTTTAAAAATCAAAAGAATTTTTTCCAGAGAATTTATTTCCTGTGCACTGGGGGAGGGGGGAGGGTGTCATATTTGGAGGCAACACAGTTAAGGGGTTAAGCACAACAGTGAAGTATAATTGTAAACAAAACCATGGTCCTTAACAAAACCTTTATTTCATTGATAGAAAACACCCCCTTTATATAAAAAATTCTTCCTAAAATTAATGCCAAATGTTTTCTGAATTGCAAAACATTAGTGACAGTAGTAAATTTTACTGAATGAATGTAAATTCTTGTGGTGAATGTTGTAATGCTGAGAGATAAGCTGGACCAGAACCAACCAACTTGATGTTAGTGGTTGCAATTTAATGAAATTCTGTGTCATAAAGATATACAGTAATCATAAAATAACTAGCATTGAATGCAATGAAATGCCTTTTTCTGGCTGAACTTTGGGGGCTCCATGAAGCTAGCCGCACTGGGATAGCTCCGCACACAAGTCACATCAGCCCCAATTCTTAATAGAATTGACCAGAGTCAGTGCCTGTTCACCCCTCCCCCTTCCTCACACATGTGCAGGGAGCAGGGGATTCTATATGATCATCCTCACCAAGGAAACATTCAGAAAGTAAGTGAAGCAAAACAGACAGCTGCAGGGTACACAGAGAAACTAAAAATGAAGTAGCAGACAACTCAGCAAATAATGAACCATGTAGTCTGTTCGGACACACTCATAATTACAGCTGGCCACTGCCAGGTGGCAGCATCACTGTCAGCTCTTGGCTCCCATGTCAACACTTAGTCCAGTGCCTAAGACGACCATCTGGCACACCTGGAAGGAGAGGGAGAAGGGCACCACCAAGGCACAACCAGAAAGAGAGATTTCATTAAATTCAATACTGGGTTTTATGGAGGGTCCAAATGGTGTCTCCCTGAAGATACCAAAGCACAGAGAATAAGGAAACCAGGACGTACCAGGAGGCAGGAGTGCAGAATACTCTAAAAAAAACCAGTGTTGAATATAATGAAACGCCATTTTCTGGGTGAGCTCCTGAGGCTCCCTGGAGCTTATCAGGTATGTTATATTAGACCAGGACATTAACTAAGGAGTTCAGACCTACCAGGGACCAGCACCAGAACCTGGGCCCATTCAGAGAGGTTTCAGGGAGCAATGGCCCTGGAAAACCCCCTTGTGGTTGGGGTTTTCCTTATCTGCCATCGACCAAGGTTAGGCACCCAGAAAGGTAGGCATAACAAAACAAACCCCACATGGTAAAAAACTAAAACAAAAAACCGAACAGAGGAAGAAACTCCCTACAATCCCAAGGAAACAAGCAAACATCACACTTTACTGCCGTGCTGATTGTCTGCGCAGCCCTCCCCGCCCCGAGAGGGGGAAGGGGGAGCCCCGGACCTCACCACGACGGCTGCCTAGCATCAGTTCGGAAGCTAAGCTTCAACCAACGCGAAAAAACTGCCGACCGGTGGGAAGGAGGGTTGCCAGGGAGCCTCCGGGGCTCACCAAGAAAATGGCGTTTCATTACATTCAACGCTGGTTTTCTGTGGGGAGCCCCTACGGCTCCCTGGAGCTTCATACCCAAAGAGAAGGAAAAGAAAGGGCTGATCCTGGAGGCGGCCGCCACAAATTCCGCAACGCGAAGCCGAGACAACAGGCTGCAACCTGCAATCCAAGGCAACAAGAACACACAGGAGCAGACGCGCGCATAAAGAACGGGTGGCCAGGAACCTGTGCGACTCTCAAATCCTCGAGCCCTAAATGAGCCCTAGACGTCACCAACACAGCAGCGAAAGCTGCAAATGTCCGAACAGCACGGGCGCAAGGATAGACCACAGGCTGGAAGACCTAAAAACTGCGGACAACCTGGGAGACCCGAGCCCTGAAACAGGGAACGAGGGGAACCGGATCAACCCAAAGCGCATCCCCAGACACGGTATGCAGGTAACGGCAAAAAGCACAACCGGACAATACAGGACGCACCCCTGGCCGAACCAATCAAGCATCAATAACCCAAGGACCCCTCCGGTAAGCAGCCGTCTAGACCGTTGACAGAAGGATGGAGAAAGGCTGCAAATGTACAAACCTACCACCAGTACCAAAGAGCAGAAACCTGAACCGAAGGGGTTAAAACAAACCGAGAAGATAAGAGGGCACCCTGATCAAGGACCAGGACGGCTCAGGCGACGCATGAGCAGGCCGGAGGTGAAACAAAACACGAGAAAGCATACGGAATGGGGCAGATGTAACCTGGTTGATACCTGGTTGATGGGGTTCTCGGAGTTCTTCTACTCCCCAAGCCCGGCCCGAGGACAGGCTCGACTTGTGAGAGCTTGGTCCACCAGGCTGTTGCTCGGAGAGGCCCGCAGGCCCACATACCCACCACAGCCCGGCTGGTCCAGAACTTCTCTTAGAAAACAGTCCAGTTTTCTCTTGAAGATGTCCACGGTGGTTCCGGCAATATTTCTTATGCTTGCTGGGAGGACGTTGAACAACCGCGGACCTCTGATGTTTATACAGTGCTATCTGATTGTGCCTATGGCACCTCTGCCCTTCACTGGATCAATCTTGCATTTTCTTCCATATCTTCACGTCTACCCCGAACGCAAGCCGAAGCGGCTCCGCCAGCGCCGCACAAAACGAGGCGACAGTAAGAAACATCAAATAAGTGTAGTCCTGAAAACCCAAGAAAGGACAAGACAACCCGATGCAAAAGAGAAGACGTCCTACGAAGAGCAAGAAAAAGGTGTATAGAAACACCAGGAACATCATTACTGTCGCCGAGATGAAGCTCGCAGATGGGACACCATCAACAAAGCCACCTGATCACCACAGAGATGGTGATACCAGAGGCGAAGCACCGAGGAGAAGGCCGAACCAGTCACGCACAGGACCGGTCCCACCTGCCGAAAGAGGCGGAGCCGCAGGAAAACGCCCCGGGTTCGGACACCTATTAAGCATCGTCTGGAAATAAAGCTGGGCCGGCCACCAAGGGACCATGAGGACTACTCTCTTGGGAATGGGCTCCAACCGAGCCAGAATCCGAAGCAACAGCTGGACTGGGAGAAGAGGAACAGGTACCCCCACCTCGACCAGTCCTGCCGAAAGGCATCCACCATGAACGCCTGGCAGGCGGGCAAGGGCACCACATAGAATAGGCGACGCTTAGACCACGCCGACTCAAAGACGTCCATGGCCAGGAGTCCATACGTCCGGCAGAGCCAATGAAACGAGCTGGCAACAACTGGCCAATCCGCTAACAGAGGAATGAACCGAGACAGGCTGTCCGCCAGGACGTAGGACACACCCCGGACATGAACCTCACAGTTAGCCAAACCCCGAGAATCCAGCAAACGAGACACTCGAAGGGACCAACCCCAAAGGCAAACACCTAAGAGAAACCCTATGGTTCCGGCAAAGAACCGCCAGAGAAAAGTCCGAATGGAGCTGAATGGTAGAGCACTGAGTGACCCGAACCCTCTGTGTGAGGAGATGTAGAATCTCCTCAGCTAGTTTTCCTAGTTTCTAGAATAGGCTAGTCGCTCTAGGGACTCTAGAAACTGAAGCTTTCAAATTTACATATGCTTGTTGGGTGTCATATGAAAGCTTATGTTAAATGCTGTCAGTTAAAACTAATTAGAGGTCTGTGATTGCTCTGTAGAGAGAATTACAGCAAATTTTCCTGTTCTGTGAAACAGAGAGATTTGAGAGGTAGTATAACACAAAAACCGTTACGGGTGGGGGGGAACAGTGGGGGAACGTTGCCTTCCCCCCCACCAAGGGAGACGTTGAGACGTTGTGTTAGGCCTCACCCTCCTTGTGACGTCACGCCACGCCACAGGCGAGGGGCACTTGTGATTGGTCTAGGCACCCCTGCTCCTATGCCGAGTTTTGGCGCGAAGAGCTGTTATTGGAAGCGGCATGAGGAACAGTGCCGGCTTCCTGCTGATTGGTCAAGACAAGGTAGGGGGAGAAATATGGGGATGTGAGTCTCTCTAGCCCGCCAAGAGTTTAGTTTGAATTGGGCAGCCAGGGTATAAGCAGTGTCTAGGTGGGGGGTGGCAGGCCTGCCACCCCCCCACCACCGTTATCGCTCCTGTCGTGCAGTTTATTCATATTGCATGGCACTCCAGCCACCCTGGGTGTGTCGAAGCCCAAATTTGCGAGAAACTGGGACTTGGACTTTGAATTCCGCCCGACGTCGTCCATGGGGAGGTGACGCCGGCCAGTGTCACCCCTGTCACCCCAATGTAAGAGCGAGTCATGCTCTAGTGTGTTGGGGGGTAGTGGTGATTCCCCATCCACATGTGTGTATACCCCCAGGCGCCACGTGGCCACCCCCTGGCCACCCGTGCGGCCCGGCCCGGCCCGGCCCGGCCCAGGCCACCAACCTTACCCCGCGCGCGAGCAGCCCGGGTGGGTGGGGTGCTGTGACGTCACGCGCCACCCGTGGCCACCCTCCTGAAGGCCATGCGGTGGCCACATGTTAGGCCACCACCTTTGGCCACCCCCTTGGCCATCTTCCCAGGACAGCCTAGGGCCACATCTTGTCGACGCACGAGGAGCAAGCTAAGTGTTGACAGCCAGGTGGTAAGGACCTGGGAAATGAGAAAATTGTGTGGATGGAAACGTGAGTACTTTATCAGTGTCTCAGATTAGTGGAAATCATAGTAGAAAAGTTGTGTGGGCCCCTAGCCCGGCCAGGCTAGGGAAGCAGCTGAGACACCTGTCAGTGGCACGCCCAGGTGACTGTGGGGCAGTACCTGGAGAGGGAAATTGTCACTGTAAATCATGTAGTGATATAATTGTACATCTGTAGAGATGTTGTGTGTAGACTGACTAGAGTATGGGACCAGTCAGTGTAGAAAATCATCATATAAATGATCCAGTCTGTCGATTCTGTATAATCGTCCAGCCTTGGTTAGTGCCATGGTACCTCATTATGTAATTAGGCCAGGTTAGAGTTAATTAAGCAGGCCCGTGGGGCAGGGTTATTAGTGGATATCCTGAGGTCTGTATATTGTCCTGGTGATTAATTTGCATTGTTTATGGAGGCCATTTCCATATGTTTCATTTGCATGTTGCATGTATGATGTTGTGTGGTGAGTCAGTAGATGTGATCGCTGACTGATTGCCTAATGATGTCATTAGCATGGGGGGCATGCTGACGGTATCATTATGTGCAGGTTTGTGCAGTGTTATCAGGTATACGTTATTACTGTCCTAGGAACTGTGTTGAGGATTTAAAGGGACCCTTTGAGTATTCAGGGAAATTCTCAGTCACTTAATGGGAGCGAGCAATTTGTTAATTTGCCTAATTATGGGAGAATTAGTGCCAGCTGTCCGCGTAGAGCGACGGTGCCTTATATTAACGTAAATTGTCTTGCTGAAGCCACCGGGATCGGGCGATCTTTTGCAACGTTTGCAAGATTAGTGGGGCAGTAATATGGGGATACCTTGAGTGTTGCAAAACCGTGTCATTACTGTGTGGGCATAGTAATTAACGAGTTGCAGTAATCGCAACCGTATGTGGGCAGTGCTATTTTATGTTGTTGTGCATGCCATTATATGTGTGACCTATGTAACCTTAGGGTTACTTTGTTTCTTTAAGTTGTGTTGAGAACTTGAGGATTCAGTGAGTTAATTAGGGGTAATTAACTTGATAAGGGGGTGCACACTTGAAGTTGTTGAATGAGTGAGGGCTGTTATGGGAGAACAGTGTTGAACTTGAGCTTGTGGGAATACGTTTCCGGTGCAATTAATTGACCACTCTAGCTAATTATGTAATTAGCATTCTCATCATGAATTCACGTAGTGGGAGAGGATCTGTCAGAGTCTGTCAGTGATAGTGTTAACGTCAGTTGCTCGAGACTAACTGCCTTTCGGGGTTAGGGCAATTAGTGGCTCATGATAATTAGTGGAGTAATTAACGTCTGGAGTCTTGAGGACTCAGATGACTCGGTAAAGCGAGGTCATGGGGTTAGCATAATACGTTATATTAATCATATTCTGTCTGGTGACAGTGGATTAAGTTGCACTCATTGTTAATTAGTAATTAACTCCTCTTCCGTGAATTCACAGTGTTTGATGAGACCTGCTTAGGCAGTGCGGAGTGAGACGTATTTATGTATGATTAATTATCGGTCCTGGTGACAGTTAATTAATTGCTCGAGGTTAATTAGGGTAATTAGCACTCATTAGTAAGTAAAAGTAATTAATGATACACAGACTGTTGAGAAGCCACCCACTTGGGGTAGGCTTAGTTAACGTAACTCAATTGGGATGTAATTAGTGGTCCGTTTGACCTTAATTAAGAATTACTCACTGAATACTTGCAAGGAGTCAAGTGTGATGTAATTTAAGAGTTTGAGTTATTGTGACAAGAGGACTTGTGTTAACGTAGAGTACTATCATGTTGTTGTCTAGCGTGAGACACTTGTTATGTGATTAAAGTAGTACTTGTTGCTGACTGCTGTGATCAGTCAATTTCCATCATTATTCACATAATCAATGTTGTAATTGATTAAGGCAATTTCTTTTGGTTATCGTCTAGTGACGAGGGTAAAGTAACTTAGGGATGAGTGGAGCTGTGTCCCAGAATCCCACCTTGCCTGACTTTGTTCACTTTAGTTGTGATAGGGGGAGTCACTGTTAGACTACCCACCTGATTACGGGGGTCGCTCCTGTTGGGCGGGAGGACCTTAAGCTTGTGATTAGAGTAGCTGCCACTTAAGTCGTGTCACTATTGATTGCTTGCTTGTGTCATCAGTGGATAACTTTTGTTCAGTTCATGTTGTCAGCCCGAAGTGTCAGCAGGATGGAGCCTGCTGTCATTTCTCGAGGGGCTGTTGAATAGCTGTGTTGCAAATGCCACTGGTTGGACTTTAACGTAATTAAATCACTCGCTGCGGTGTAACTTAGTCTGTGATATTTTTCTTTGATTTGCAATATTGCGTCATCAGTGGGCACACCTGTGTTCAGGTTAGTTCAGTATGCAGCCACACAGCAAGGGTTGCTATTTAGCTGTTGGTTATGGTGCCACTGGATGGACATTAACGTAAAGATTAATTTGAGGAAGGGTGCTGGAGTTGCCAGTGAACCCATTAGTTATTGATGTCATTGAAAGGCTACTGATTTGATTGCATTGCAACCGCTATTGCAGGTGTAGACTGCACTGAGGCGTAGAACAGTTAGGAGGTTACTGGAGACGTGTTTCAGAACTCACTGTGTCATTTGTTGTAATTGTGATTATAGATCTGTTAGTTCTTGCTTGCTTGTTGATTCCTCTGTGGGCACGCTTATGTTCGAGTTAGTTCATTATGCAGTCCGAGGGGCTGGTGTCTAGCTGTCATTGATAGTGTCACAGGAAGGACTTCGAGTAACGTCATTGACATTCTTTTGTTTTGATGTAGTAGTCTAGTCTCTTGTTATAAATAAATTGTTATTTTGTTAAACGGTCTTTAATGTCAACCTTCAACTATTCTGTGCCACTCCCATGTTCTGATATATTGATATTGTTGTTTTGATCTTTGATATGACGGCTGTGCTCTTGGGAATTCGAATTCCAATTCATAGCGCCACAACAAATATAAAATTTGATTGTGAGAACCCGTCGGTTACCCTTTATTGGTTTTAACGTCATGTTTAACTAGGAGGAACCAGCGGCCTATTGTGGACAGGTTTTCACCCCTGCTGGTGGAAGCCTGGCGGTTTGCTCCCGCTTCTCCTTTTTCTACTGGACTCATGCTTAACTGCCAAGAGCAGCCTTTAAACTTGTAGTCCACCTCCTAAGGGAGGTAGGCGTAGAGAAAAATCTCACACTCTGAAGCGCAAACCAGACAGCCACGAACTCCCAAACCGTGCTGTGAGCCCGACGGACGGACAGACCACACCATTCTCAGCTGACCTTGTGAGCACTGGTCACAAAGCCCCAGCCGAGAGATGACCCATCCGTGAACACATCGAGCGAAGGCTAGGGGAGGTGCCAAGGCACGGAACCCCGAAAACCCCAAAGAAGAAGCTGGTGATGCAGTACCAACACAAGATCCCCGGAGGAACGAACCCAACGATTGCAAGAGAGGCGGAAGGGGAGTCTCTGAAGGAACCAAATAGACGCCGAAGCCAAACCCAACCCCGCGGGCAGACCAGCACGTCGAAGTTCAGACTCCCGCACAACTGCTTGAGCAACCGCCGAGCAACCCGGGACCCCCTCATGAACAACTGAAGGCGGGACCACAGCACAGCAACACTTCTGGAGGGATGTTAGACTTTTGTGTACAAAAGTAACCCACCAAAGATACGACAAAAAAATCTTAGCTATAGATTATCAGAAGTTGGGGGAAGGCGAGCTAGACCATATATTTATGTATATAACAATAGTCAAGTATCAGTCTGTGTTATGGCAGAGATTTCATTGTATCACAGACAAGGTGTGGTTGTTTTTAGCTACAATAATGTAGTTGAAAACAAACAACTTTCATTACCTATTTATGAATTGTAGGTTAAAGTTAAATCAGAGATAGTTAGATTAATATGGCATACCTGCATAAGTTCGACAGTTCTTTGGCGCCGTGATGTCATCTCCGTACTTGTCTTTTTGTAGAATAAAACATATGCTTCACATTTGGCAACAGTTTCCGGAGAGACTTCAGTAACATACTGATCATCAAACTCATACCAGCGGTGATTACTCCAGTTCTGACAATATGAGGTGTAATGACCACCTCCTGCAGTGCCATGGTGACAGATAATAGCATACAGATCATATGTTACCACCTCAGATGCACAATCTGAAGGACAAAATTACAAGACTACAGAATAAGAAAAGAAAAGAATGAAAACTGGGCATAAAGCCTTTTACCTATCAAAAGATGATCATATTTCATAATAACACAATTAGAGAATAGTTTATCCTGCATTCATGACTTTATAAACTTACCTTTGTGAAGGAATTGTGTGAGATCTAAGCCATGAAGTGGAAATGACACATACTGGCTGATTTTTGAACTAAACATTGTTTCATGCCGGAACCTTTTCAGGTGGATTATAAGCACCTCTGGTAGTTTCAAAACTTTAGAATATTTGACTCCATTGCGTAGTTTACCACACTTTTCACACGAATACATATTATCTCCCTTAAGTTCATCTGCACTGAAGAAGGCTGCAAGGCAATGATGGAGGGAGACTGCTGGTCCCCACAGCCATGATCGCAGCCATACCCAGATCCACCACATCCACCTATAGAAATGAGTACAGATGAAAATAATATATTCTGAAAGGGGTAATATGGATTAAACCAAGATATCTTACACCGACTCCAAATTTTTGTATCATCGGCAAATTTGCAAATATTGCTGCTCAAACCTGAATCTAAATCATTTATATATATTATGAATAACTTGAGGTCCCAGGACAAACCCTTGAGGCACTCCACTTACAACATTATCCTACTCTGACTTAACCCCATTTATACTAACTCCTTGTTTCCTTTGGTATAGCCATGCCCTAATCCAACTTAATATAGCACCCCCAATACCGTGAGCCTCTAACTTTTAATTAGTCTTTCATGTGGCACTGTGTCAAAAGCTTTGCTAAAGTCAAGGTACACAACATCACAAACCTTACCCTTATCAACTGCCTCAACTGTGCTGGAATAAAATGATAGCAAATTTGTTAAACATGAATGGCCAATAGTAAAACCATGTTGTGAATCATTTATTAATGGAGCCGGATCACAGAGCCCCGAGGGATCAAAAACCTCCTCAGTGCCTGCCACACAGCTTTAAACTCCCACACCATGCCATGAGCCCAACAGAAGGATGGAGCCCAATGCCTCAGGCCGGCCTGGGGAGCACTGGTTACAAAGCCCCAGCCGAGGGACAAGACGTCCGTGAACACATCAAGTGAGGGCAAGAGAAGGCACAGGGCAAATAATTTTCTTCAAGAAGTGCCGGACCAACCGAGCTGTGGTGGATATGTGAGCCTGTGGGCCGCTCCAAGCAACAGCCTGTTGGACCAAGCTCTCACAAGTCAAGTCTGGCCATGGGCGGGCTTGGGGAGTAGAAGAACTTTCAGAACTCCAAGCAGGTATCAAGCAGGCACCGAACCCCAAAGAAGAAGCCGAAGACGCAGCAACTGACGCACGGACCCTGGGGTTGAATCCAGTGATTGTGAGAGCAGCGAAAGAGACTGCCCTGAAGGTACCAGAACAGTCTCTGAAGCCAAACCTTGCCCAGCAGGAAAACCAGCATGACAAAGTCCAGGCTCCCACACAGCTGGCCGAGCAACCGCCTTGTGATCCGAGTTCCCCACGACAAAGCTGCATAACAAAGCTGAAAGCGGGACTGCAGCTGAAGCAAAGCCACAGGAGAGAGAGAGAGAGATGGATGCCGTGAGAGAATCCCACACAAGGATCAGCCACCAAGACTGAACTCGAGAAAGAACCAACTGGGACTTCCGCCAAGTCACCAGGAATCCGAACCCAGCAAGCTGAGGAAGAACTAGAACCCTGGCCTGCAGACAAGCAGACTGGGAGGGAGCCCACACCATCCAGCCAACAAGGTAGGCTGTTAGCCAGGAAAGCACCGGAACCATGAAACGCCCCCTAGCAGGGTAAGAGGAACCGAACTCAAAAGAAAACTGGATCCAACACAGGAGGCAAAACCAGGGCCCGCCAGAGGCACATGTCAAAGGGCTCCCAAACCCACCAAGGTTTGGGAGCCTTGGGTTTTTTTCTGGGGGGAAATTCCTCTCGGATTTCCCCCAAGGAATATTCGAGAGGAAGAAAACCCAAAAAAAGATGAATCCAAGGAACCATAGGATACCAGAAAACGAACCCCGGGGGAGCTCTACCACATTTGCCAGCGAAAAGATGCACCATGGGAATGAAAAGTGTCAATAGGTGTCCAGAAAAAGAACATAATATGGAAGGGTAAGTCACAGGACCCTGAAAAAATTTAGCCACATGGCTAAATTGGCCACAATATAGAAAGAATACCGAGGGCCGACGGCTTAGGAGCTGGAAGAGTATACAGGCCAAGTGCACCGGGCCCAGAACCGGTGCCCAGATGAACAGAAAGAAAACTACCCCAGAACCACAGTTAGTAAGCACAAGACTGAGACAAAACCATCACCAGAAAGTCTTGTCTCACGGTGATGAAATAAGATCATCACCGTGAGACACCCCAGCATGATATTTGAGGCTGGGTAAGTTTGGGCGGGCAGGCATTGGCTGGATGGATTGGTGGGGTGGCTAGATGGCAGGCAGAGTGGGTTATGTGCATGAGGAGGCTGGCTGGATGAGGGGACAGGCTTTGTGGGTCGACTGACTACGGACTTTGGGCGGACTGGCTATGGACTTTGGGTGGACTGGCTATGAACTTTGGGTGGACTGGCTATGGACTTTGGGTGGACTGGCTATGAACTTTGGGTGGACTGGCTATGGACTTTGGGTGGACTGGCTGGGTGCGCGAGCAGACTGGCCAGAGGCAGGGTGGGATGGATGGATGGATTGGTAAGTGGATGGTTATGGGCTGGTTTTTCAATTGGATGGATGAATTGGTGGTTGACTGGCAAGGTGGTTGATACCTGGTGGCAGGCAGGCGGGTGGACAACCACAGACTGGTTTATAACTCCCCCATTCCCACTACATCCTACCACCCCATCCCCACACTGGACCCTCCCAGAAATATCCCCCACCCCTCCAGCCGCATGTAGACTGTGATCCCTCCAGATCCTTCCCACCAGCTGGTGGTCTTCAGAGCAGACCTCCCTGCCTGACAGCATTATTTATTTATTTATATACAAGAAAGTACACATTGGGTTTGTGAGAGTATATAACATTAGTGTTTTGTAAACAACATCTGGCTCATACTGTTTACAAACTTTGACTGGTTATGACTGATTTATGACTGTGAATGAATGCCTGCCTGATTGACTTGTGAACTGTGAATGCCTGCCTGACTGTAACTTGACCATGGCTGCCTCTGACTGGTTGGGACAGTGACTAGCTCCGACTACGTGCTGCATAACAAAAGCAGTGAAATCTGTGAAGGAAAAATGTAGTTGCTGGCCTAGCAAAGGCAAGCTTGTTACAATAAACATAATAGTAGCCTTCAATTTAATGTGTACCAGACTCTGTAAACTCAATACCGTGTTCCGGATTTAACAGCCAATGACTCGGTAAATAAGGTGCCAGTTAACGATCTAAAAATCGGCGTTTAGTACCGGCAGAATGGTAAATAAGAGGTCCTTAAATCGAATGGATACTTACAATATAGCATTTGAGAGCTTAAAGAACTAGTACAAGACTCGGGGTTGGCTGCTCATTTTGGTGGCATTCTAGATTTTTTATGCAGAGCTTAATTTTCTCAGCTGGAGAGGATTTTAGAGTGAGGGATATCAGTATGGTTTGTAGCCATGGATAATGCAGAATCGGTTAACATACAGGCTGAGAAGAACAATCATTGGCAATATAAAAAAAAAAAAAAGCTTCCACATAAGAAATCATCCTTGTTTAAAATTTGATAACAGTACTACATTAGAATCATAGAAAACTAACCCATCTGTTGCTGTATCACACGAGGCCTTGGCAAGGTGGAGGCTGCTGGTGTTTGTTACTCCCACCTGCTGTAGTTGGGTAACAGACGAGTGCTGCAGAATGCTTAGTTGGTCGCTGCTAGGGATAGGCAAACTTAAGTCCTGGAATGTTTCTTTTCTTGAGGATATCGTATTACAGGTTAAGCACTGCACTGAACTGACAATGGTGCCATCAAAGATATCCGAGATGACGCTGCGGTACGAAGGCGGCTTTCTTCTTCGGTTGGGATTGTTAGTAGTGTTTGTGGAGGCTTTGCCTGGGGGAGGGGATGTTGTAGCTGCCAAAAGAAATTAATAGGTGAATTTAATATTCTTTACACTAAAGAGTTTCAATTATTTTGTACATTCCCAATGAAAAATGAATTATGTGATGTAAACAAACCTTACTTCAACTATTGGTTTTATTTAGTTTTAACTTTTGTTTTCAATAGCATTTTTAGATATCTTACAGATCTGAAACAAGGAAAAAGAAGAGGATACATATACGTCACATGAAATAGTATTACACTACTAATAAGAGAAGTAACAATTTAGTACACCTTACTAAAGAAAGGTTCCAAGAAGTGATGAAAATGTTCCTTACTGAGCAGTGTGTTTTTCCATCGCTGACACAGCAGGGATTTTTTCAAGCTATACTTTCTTTAATAATTGGCATTACATTTTTATTCATTTCATTTTAGTAATTGTCAGTGAATATTGTAGATTAAATAAAATTCTTTTAAGAATTGTTTATGAGAGAATGAGTGTATAGTGCTGTTGTGACCAGTGCATGTGTTTACAATAGTTGGGTGTAGGGTGACTTGAGAGGTAGGCTAATGTAGGCTCCTGCCAATTACCTCACTTGACATTAGTATTTTCATCATATTTTTTCTTAGCATTGTGGATGAAATTGGCTTCAACAACCTCTTCCTTCAATGTATTCACGTACCAACCACCCGTACAAGTGCTCGCCAAGTAGTGTGTTGGGGTAGCAGCCAGGTAACCAGCTAGCAATTTTAGCAGAGAAATATTTGGGGGTCTTTTTTTAAGTATTACTACAGTACATTTGCTTGGAGAAGATATTTTGAGAGCAGATGAATGACTTTTCTAAAGGTTAGTCCAAGCTAGTTTGTAAATTCTCCATTGTCTCCCTTTACCCATTTATGTCCAAGTAAAGGGCAGCTTGAAAGGATGTTTAATGTGTCAGGAAAGGAAAAACCACAATTGTCATGTGTGGATACAGGCTGTGTACTGGGAAGTGTGTTTAGGAGAATGACCAAATGGTTTAAACTCAAATTTTTTTAAACTGTTACATTAACAGTTTTGAATAACATTAAACAAAATAAAAAGTCTACATGTATATACTATACACAACATTTAATGACCAAGATGCTACATTACTATTAGACAGCAATTACACAGACCTCTAAAAGATGATGTGATAGATGATATAGATGGCTTACTGGAGCCAAGACCACTTGTTAGGGAGGAGTGAACTTGAGGAGAAGCGGAGGAAGATATGCCACCAGCCGAGTCCGAGTCAAGAAGAGTGGTATCTGATACAGCATCGGAGAATTCACTTGTCTCGTGATCAGGCAAAAGAAGACTCCTGTAAAAGGAAGGGTAAGAACACTAATGCTTATATCCTATTAAGTACTTACGGTACTGTATACAGTACAACCTCGATTCAATGTACCCCGATTCAACGAATCTCCGGCTAGTTTGCACACTTTTCAGACGAGGGCGAGGAAGTCTGGCAAAAAACAGGCGCTGACTCAGCGTGCTTCCCAGGCGGTCTGTTGATCGCCAGCTGCCAGGCCAGAGTTGCCACAAAGAGATAATTACCTAATTATTTCAATGTCTCTGATTGATTTTTCGTAGTTTTTTGCTGTAATATTATTCAATAGTGTGTAGTGTGATATATTTACATAATAAAATGAGTGAATCATCGCTGTACTCAAAATTATGGTGTGCATATTGTCGATTCAATTATTATTATGTCTATCAAACAGTGAAGAAATTATTTGAAGGTTATTACACTATTTACACAGGTTATATATAAGTATCTGCATGTTTTGTTCACCATAACGAACAACTAAGTTGGTATTATGAGTCAAAAAGCAACGAGGAGTGACCGCCACACACTAGCCAGCCACTCGCTGCCACTCACTCCCTCAACACCTCACTCACCCACATTCTCCTCCCACCATACTGTTTTTGCTTTTATTCACTATATACAGACGTTATATATAAGTATCTACATTCGTGTTCACCATAACGAACCACTAAGTTGGTATGCTGAGTGGCAGTGGCAGCCCGCCAGTGGCAGCCAGTGGCAGCCCGCCACTGGCTGCTACTTCCTCCCTCCCTCAACTCACCTGACTCACCCACATTCTCCTCCCACAATACTTTTTTGCTTTTATTCACTATATACAGACGTTATATATAAGTATCTACATGTTTTGTTCACCACAACTGTACAACTAAGTTGATATAGTTAGTTCAGGCACTAAGAGACATTGCTACACAGTCAGCTGGCAGCTGCCTCTCTCACACATTCAAGGTCAGATGCACTAAAATTTCACCCCCAACAATACTGTTTGTGGTGTTATTACCCTATATACAGACGTTATATAAGTATCTACATATTTTGTTCACCATAACTGTTCAACTAAGCTGGTATAATGCCCAAAGATCATAGTAGCCACCCCTACCAACATGACAAATCATGCAGATGTTGCCACACCCATCACCAAAATGGCTTCTCCTCCACACTCCTTTTGCTGTTATTACACTGTATGTACACCTTATATATAAGTATCTACATTTGTATTAACCATAACGAACCACTAAGTTGGTATGCTGAGTGGCAGTGGCAGTGACAGCCAGTGGCAGCCCGCCACTGCTGCCACTCTCTCCTTCCCTCCCTCCCTCACCTCACGACTCACAACCATTCTCCTCCCACCATACTGTTTTTTGCTTTTATATACAGACATTATATATAAGTATCTGCATGTTTTGTTAACATAGCAAACAACTAAGCTGGTATAGTGAGTCCAGACAGTAAAAGGTGGTCACACACAGTCAGCAGACAACGCTACCTCCCTCCCCACCAAGATTACTCCTCCCACTACAGCGCTAATTATCACAACAATCCTGCTATTATCAGAATCCTGGTCATTTTTATCACAGTCAGGGGTCTTCTGTAATAATATCGCTAAATAATAGCATGAACATATATATTATGGCATTTTTAGGCGATACTGTGGTCACAAGCTGAACAGCAGTGCTGTGAGCTCATGCTGCGTGCATCAGGCTTGGTGGTTCACTCAATACTGAGGCCCTCACACCCGGGAATTTGGCCCACGATTTTTTTTTAAATGATGTCTGTTTACAAGAGCCCTGATGAAGGCGAGTTAAACCCTGTGTATCCGCGGGCCATTTAAATCTTGCGTAGTACTCCAATACATCATATGATGGGATGCGCATTTTATAGCAAGTCACTCAACCCATCATATGATGTGTTGCGCAACTTAAGGGTTAATGCTATTTGGACCCCTAGCGGTTTGAGGGTTAAGCACATGCAGCCCGAGTACCTGTGAATATTACTCCCAGATCGTACGCTGCCATAAGAGCAGTACTGGACACAAGGCACAGCACAACAAGAGAGAATCTGGAGCTGGACCCACACGACCGAGCCACAATCACCTCAGTCGAGAACTGACAGGTGGATAGCTTACGTGGTGGATGTGGATCTGGGGCACCCCCTTTCCCCTCCCAGGGAGGGGGAAGCTGTGCAGACATGCGGCATGACTTGTGTGACATTATGCTCGTTTACTCATTTTCAACTGGGGAGTTCTGTCCACTCCTTTGTCTATTTTCGTTGGTTTTAACCAGAATAGGGGTTTGTTTTGGGGTGCTTACCTTTCTGGGTGCCTGTCCTGGTTGATGGCAGACATAGAATGCTCCAAATCCCATGTGCATTTCTATAGGTCATTGCTCCTCGTGCCTCATTGAGGGGGCCCAGGTTCTGGCTCGTGATTCCCGGTTGGCCTAGAACTCCCTTCACATTGCCTGATGCCAAAGTCTAATGATATACATATCAGCCTGGATGGCTCTGGGGAGCCGGAGGGGCTCCCCTCCCCCAAGAAAATTTGTCTAAAATAAATTTCTGAAAATATTGGGATGAAACTTTCATGATGCTGAAGCCAATAAGGTGGATATTTGCTTGACATTTATTAGTAATTTTCACATAATTGAAATATTTTATCGATTCCTGGCCCCTTAACAACCAGGTACCAATTTTACTGCTGGGAGAACAGAGGCTACAATTTAGGATTGGCGCCACATAAATCTTCCCCAGCCAGGATACGAACCCAGGCTAAAGCGCTTGAGAAGCGCCGATCGAGTGTTTTACCACTACGCCACAGACTGCCAGTAGCACATTGGTTTGGGAAGCTTCAGGGGAGCCTTTGGGCCCTCCCCCCTCCCAGGAAAGTGTGATAAGCAACAATTACTATTACCGATTGCTATTCCTTAGAGTGATTCCACTTTCCATGTCCACCCCCACATGTTGCCGCTTCTTTCTCTTGCTGGGGTGGTGATCCGATGACTCCGAGGACTGCTCTGATACCCCTGAATCGCATGTCTCATACTCTGCTTCAGACTGTGATTCCTCCCGCTCTGAGAGGCTCCCTGTTGACAGGTCTTCCTCATCTGCAATCAGATTCTTAACTTTATTAATAAATCAATACTGCATAAAGTTGAAAGAAAAAATACTGTACAGTACAAAAGATTTCAAGTGCAGCATGTAGGGATTTTGCTGTCCCTTCCACTTCTACACAGGATACAAGTTTACATCGTTTCTCTGGATTAACACTGCCAACTCTCTCAAATATATCAGTACCAACAGCATTATGCTATGCTATTTTCAGCTATTCATCCAAGTCAAATCAATGCACTAATTGTATGGTAAATAATCATTAGGTATTGTAATAATTATTCACAAACTTCTGTAATCTATTTTGTTTATCATGTGCAGAGCCACTAATAAATTGTACATTACATTTAATATTACCTAAAGTTGGCCAACTATGGAATATTAGCAAACCTGTACATATGTCCAGACTCTGCAGATACCTAATAGTGTTGTTGGTGGTGTCTGGCTGGAAGTGTGTTTTATGGTCAGGTAGACTCCTAATTTTTAAGCAATATATTGCACAAAGAGTCTTAACCACCATGCTGCGCAGCCTTACACAGTAATATGACATTCCTGCTGTGCGCCAAAAATAAATTCTTTGTAAAATTTTTTTCTCTTATATTGTTAAAATGCAGTCTCTGATCACAGGAAGCTAAAAAAAATACCCGTGTAGAATATAATGAAACGCCATTTTCTGGATGAAACCTAGAGGCTTCCCGGAGCTAACTGGGCTCATATGAATATATTTGACCCTGGCATCAGTCAATGCACATGGAATTCTAGGCTTACCAGGGACCATGAGCCAGATCCTGACCCCCTCAGAGGCACATGGAGCAATGGCCTATAGAAACCCCTGTGTGGTTGGAAGCATTCTATGTCTGCCATCGACCAGGTCTGGCACCCAGAAAGGTACGCACCACAAAACAAACCCCTATTCTGGTTAAAATATTGTTACTGAAAGCCGAATCAGTGGACAGAACTCCCCAAATGAAAACGAGCAAACTAGCACGACGTCACCATGTCAACGCACCACTGTCTGCGCAACCCCCCTCCTCATGAGGGAGAAAGGTGAAGCCCCAGATCCCCACCCCACCTATCCACCCTGCAGTTCTGAGGCTGGTTGTCAAAACACGCAAAATACAGCGTTGAATGTAATTAAACGCCATTTTCTGGGCGAGTCCAGGAGGCTCCCCGGAGCTATCCATGGCTGATATGGATACCCTAACTATTTTGCATCAGTCGATATGGGTGGAGTTCTAGCCTACCAGGGACCACGAGCCAGAACCTGGCCCCCTCACAGAGGCACAAGGAGCAATGGCCCATAAAATGCACATGTGATTTGGAGCATTCTATATATGCCATCGACCGGGACAGGCACCCAGAAAGGTAAGACCACAAAACAAACCCCTATTCTGGTTAACAGCGAAAACTGACAAACGAGTGGACAGAACTCCCCAAAAGAAAAACGAGCAAACAAGCACGACGTCACACGAGCCGCACCGCATGTCTCTGCAGCTTCCCCCTCCCCGGGAGGGGGAAGGGGAAACCCCAGACCCCTGAGCCGGCGATCCTCACCTCAGTTCAGAGGCTGGATATAAAAAAACGTGAAAAACTGCCGACCGGAGGGTGGGAGGGATGCCGGGGAGCCTCCGGGATTCACCCAGAAAATGGCGTTTCATTACATTCAACGCTAGTTTTCTGGGGGGAGCCCAGCTCCCCCTCCTACGGCTCCCCGGAGCTACCTCACCAAAGACTACCAAAGAAAACCAAGGGGACTTACCAGGGAAATGGGCGGTGCTCCACTCCTCAATGCGAAGACGAGACAACGGGCTGTATCTGCCGACCTAAAGCAACACAGGCCCGACTGGGCCCAGAAACATTCACAAGGTAGCGTGCAGTCAGGACCCTGTTCGACCGCTAAAATCCCTGTGCCCGAATGTCAGCCCAAGACATATTGCAGAAGACGGCAGCAAGAGCAGCAAACTTACGAACGTCATGGGCATGGGGATAGACCGCAGGCTGGCTGGATTTAATAACCTTGCGGACGACCAGAGAGACCTGAACCCGCAAACAGGGAAGAAGGGAAACCGGATTAACCCAAAGTGCGTCCTCGGACACAGAAGCCGTGGCGCGCAGATAACGGCGGAGGGCAGCAACCGAACACAACACATGGTGAACCCCCAGCCTCACATACCAAGCATCCACAACCCAAGGACCCCTCCGGAAAGCAGCAGTCTCATTCTTCACCAGAAAAGAGGGAGACGGCTGCAGACGAACATACCGAAGACCACGACCAAAGGAGCAAAAACCTTTGCGCCGGAGAAGAGCATGAAGCTCCACCACATGACCCCCAGAGGCTAATGCCAACAGAAAAAGAGCCTTAGCAAAACAATCTTGAACCAAAGGGGCCACAACAAACCGAGGAGAAGAAAGATAGAAGAGCACTCTGTCCAAGGACCTGGACGGCTCAGGCGGTGCATGAGCAGGCCGGAGGAGAAACAACGCCATAGACAGCTTGCGAAACGGCGCAGAAGTAACATCAATACCGAAAGCAAGCTGCAGCAGCTCCGCCAGCGCCGCACAATACGAGGCAACAGTATTAGGCATCAGATGATGGTCCTGAAACAACCCAAGAGAGAAAGGCCAACACCACCCGAACCGAAAGCGAGGAACAACGACGAAGGTTCAAAAAGAACCGGAAGGACCCCCAGAAAACTTCATACTACCGCTGAGAGGAAACTCGCAGGTGAGAAACCAACAAGGAAGCCACCTGCTCACCATAAAGATGGTGATATACACGAGTCAAAAACACCTAACGTGAAGACTCGTGGAGAAGAGCGAACCAATCACGTACCGGACCGGCCCGATTTCCTGAAAGAGGCGAACCAGCGGAAAAACCTCCGGGTTCGGACACCGGGCAAGCAGCGCCTGAAACCACGGCTGGGCCGGCCACCACGGGGCCAAGAGGACCACTTGACCCTGGTAAGTCTCCAAGCGAGCCATGGCCTGGAGCAGCAGCTAGACCGGGGGAAAGAGGCACAGCAACCCCCACCTTGACCAGTCCTGCCGAAAAGCGTCGATCCCGACGGCCTCGCAGTCGGGGAAGGGTGCCACGTAAACTGGAAGACGCCTCTACCACGCCAACGCAAAGAGGTCCACCTCTGGGCGCCCGAACGTCAGACTGAACCAAGGTTGAAGCGACCCCCATCCCCAAGTCCGGGTCCCGATAAGCAAAACGGGGCAGCCTTTTTCCCACAGTACTTTTGTACTGTATCTGTATGATTAATTGCATACACTCAAGCATAGTTCCTGTCAAGGGGGTGTACAATACTTCAAAGTCAAAATCAACATGTTAATATTTTCTAAAATAGTTGGCATTTTCATTTCCCTCAAGGTTGTGGAAGAGGAAATTTTGGCTCTTTGAATACCAGATTCTTATGAATATACCGTATTAATAAGCATTCACTATCCTAAACTGCATTGTAATACACTTTTTATATAAAGTATAGTACCAACTATAGTCAGCTGAGCAATTTTTCCTTTTCAAAGAGCTTGTGTGGTTTTGTGGCAAACAATGCAAACTTACCTTCAATTTCCCTCTCTTCATCCTCATGTGACATTACCCGAGGCTCTCGAAGTTCCTCATGAAGCTGATCCATGAAGTATCGAAGAAACTCCTGAGAATCCTGCTGTGTATACCCACGAAACATTGGGTATAACTGCAACAAAAGCAAATCTAATTGTTATGATAAAAAAACAATAACACTGTTGTATTCTATCTTCTAATTTTCTATATTTTTGTTTGTTAGCAATGTCTAGCAATGCAAGACAAAGCAGTGAGTGAATCTATGAGTACGGCAGACAATAATATAGATAGGATACTGAATGGAAATTTGATACACAGTACAAATGTACTGTAATTTAATAGTTAATTTCTCTATACAAACTACTGTATCCTCAATTAATAATATACAGTACTTCATTATCTAAAAATATATTAAAAAATAAAAAATAATACTAATTTGGCAAGCAACTTCAACCACTGCATGCACAACGCGCCTTGAGGCTTTTGATGGGTGGTGCGCAATGCGCTTCAGGGCTCTCATAGGTATAGTGTACAATTCAAAAGTGGCTCATGGTGACGCAGGTATGAAATGGATGCCCGAGGCCTCCAGTGATCATCCATCATTTTGAAAAATTCCCAGCATGCCCCAGGGCCGTGGGGACCCTCACTTTCAAGGAAATAACCATGTCTGACACATCGTCTACGAGCTCCCAGTCCACGGTCAGCCCCGGTGTAGCAAAACTACTCTCAGAAGACGAAATATGGGACATATTGTATGATGATGGAGCAATGGATGATGATTTAAACTTCAGTTCTGAAAACACCTAACACAGGGGTCGGACTCGAGTAATGGGAATACGGAGGTGGGCGATGTTGCGAGTGTGTACAGTACACGCGCGTCACCCGGCCTACCTTGCTGCCCTGGTCAACACCACTAGAGTCACCATCACCATGTGTGTCCCCTGATGTGAGTTTATTTAGTGATACATGTGATGAATCATTCTCGGGCTTCAGTGACATAGGCTCCGATACAAGCAGTGTTGATGAGCCGAGTACAAGCAACGATGGTGTTACTAGGCAGGGTTTTGCTGCCCCAGCAAAATGTCGAGGCAAGCAGCAGCGAGTCACACGGCCTGAGGACAAAGATGACAGTGTTCCCTTGACATCAGGTTTTCGTGGTAGGCCTATACTATGCAAAACACACTCATCTTCTGGCATACCCATACGCAGCTGTAGCACAAGACGACGGAGCCATGTTTTCGGGGCCCATGCATGTGGTGGCTGTAGTGTTGGTGCCAAAACCAAAACCACTGGTGTACTTGTGTGGGAGGATTGTGAGACTTTTGTCCCAAAAATTCCAACATTTGATGGTACTGATGTTGGTGTGACACCCTTATTTCCCTATACTGCTGATGATATGGCTGAAATTGACTATTTTATGGCGTATTTTGATCAGGAATTCATGGACCATCTCGTTGCTGAGACGAACAGATATGCTCCCAGCCTCATTGACTCTGGCATTTTACCTGCCTCTTGCATGACACGATGGAAAGACACGACAAATGAGGAAATGTATGTAATTACCTAAGTGTAGTTACACCTGTGTTTTTAGCGTTGTGCACGATGATGAAACACTCAGAAAAACATGTGATCCAGGATTACTGGAGCAAAGACAGCCTTGTTCCATCCCGTGTATTCAACTGGTACATGTCACGTGATAGGTTCCTGCTGCTTCTCAGGTGCCTGCACTTCGAGAACAATGATAATGAAGACAGACAGGACAGACTGTGGAAGGTGAAGAAGATATTTAGTGATATGAGAGGAAAGTTCTGTGACTAGTTTGTACCAGGACAGAAAGTCATGATTGATGAATTCCAAGCGACAGCAACCCTTACGGGAGCGAGAACCCGGAAGCCCAAGGGAAGATAACCTCGAGATCCAAGGGAAGTACTTACAGGGCGCCTAGGAAGAGAACACATGCAGCCCAAAGTACAGTACAGCTTATTCCTGGCCACCGCACCAACACACAGCAGGTACAACCACAAGGGCAAAACCCTGACAGGAAACACTCACAAGAATGAGTGTGACCCAAAAACACTTGAGTTCTACAGCAGTTAGTGACACTAATGATGACCACCAAGAGTTTGTCAACCATCCACCATTTCCCATATCAAACGCAGCCATCGACACTGAAAATGACCAGTCATCCTACGCCACAGACATATCACCTCCCACCACCTTCCGCTACCTCTTCCAACAACTATCTCTCTCTCCACTCCTCAAAAACAGCCAATTTTGACAAGCAAGATAATTCCATTCAAGGTAAATAATAAGCTTTTTTTGTCCCCAAAATATTGGTTTTGTATTTACTTTTAGTGGTCTGGTAAATGTATTCTCCATTTATAGCAGCTGTGCCTATGGGAAATCTCATTCTGCGTTCCAAACAAACACGATACAAACACATTTTTGGAATGTAACCCATTTGTTACAGGGTCTCTGCCTGTACATGTACAATATAAATTAAAAATTTAAAATCCATACATAAATAGGTTAAATAGTTTCTCAGCAGTGCAGATAAGTATTATTTCTTAAGTTATAATGATTATAATTCACTGTGTCGGGGGACAAGAAGCCAGTGTGTTCATACACGTTAGGCTTTTATCGAGTTACCCCCCTCTCCAGGTTGAATTACTGACCTTGCCCAGGATACAGCCCCACAACAAGCTGACTAACTCAAGGGTACCTACTTACTGCTAGGTGAACAGATGCATTAGGTGAAAGGATATGTGCCCAACCACTTCTGTCCAGCCCAGGATTCGGAATCCTCAGAATTCTAGAGTGTGCGTTGAGAACGAACCCAATAGTTCTGCCAGGACCCTGTAGTATCTACACAATGTGTCTTAAATGCTTTGTACTGTAATACACACTATTTCAGTACCACACATAGGAACATGCTAATATTGTTGACCCCCTTCAGTGGCATAAACAGCTGTGTATATATTGTAATATGTATTATCCGTGACAGCACAAGATGAATGAGCTGGGAACTATAGTCCCACCTTTAAAGCATAATGCCTCCCTGCCCCATGAAAGTGCAAAATTGAGTTTTAAGAAGAATGATGCTTATATATTTACCTATCAACCTCAAGCACTCATATTGCCAGCTTTAGCAACAGCACTCAAAACAAAATAGAAATACCGGAGTAAATCAATACAATACATCGGCAGGATATGCTTTACATAGCTACTCACCTGTTTGAATCCATGGTAAAGCAGAGATGGAGTGACAAAACTTGGTCTTTTTTTATGCCACATCTCGACCATTAATCTCTGAAAAGGTCGAGAGAGGCCAGGAGATTTTCTATCATTGCGTAAGAATGCTGGACATTCAATCATAAACTGAGCTAGAGGAACAGAGTTGCTCATTGCCTGAAGAGCTGAGTTCATGTAGCAAGTAAGGCCCAGGTTGCGCAGACCAACCAATCCTGCAATTAAATGTGAATTACATTCAATCACTTTTCACTTTTTTAATTGCAGATTTTTGAATGCTGAAATATTTATAATATGATGCAGTTTTATTTTATTGATCAACCCATAATTTATTCAAATTAAATACCTGAATTTTATATTATGTTTTATCAAAACAGTACATAATTAAAAGCCAATTATTATTCAATTCATGCCCTTGAAAACAATTTTGTACAGTTGTACACCTGTTGTTCAATCCAGTCAGAATTGTTAAAATCTGTATAATTTGTAAAGAATCTAAACATTATGACAATAGGTAGGCATGCTTTGAATAATGACAGATTAACTAACCTTTGGCTTTCACCTCTTCTCCTTCATCTTCGTCATCATCATCATCTTCAGCACTAGACTGACTAGGTGTGATTGGCTGAGCAACAGCCACACCAGGAGCACTGATTGGCCCTCCTAAATGTTGCTGTTGGCCTGGTGGTATGCTGAGACTTGCCATGACAGACGAAGTTACCTACAACAAAATAAAAAGCAATAAGAACATACTGTACAATTAAATGCCACACTGAGGAGTCTAATTAGTTAACGTTATGTCATTACACATTAACTTACCTAATACTGCCTTACCCATTTCATACTTTTTGCTGTACAATATATGTCACAATCATTGTATAAAAGTCACTCGCCTTGAAAATTATACTTTTGATAGGTGCCTAAAAACAGTTTCCACATCTGGTATCATTTAACAAAATATTTGGCCTTTTAAAGAAAGAAAAAATTAATAAAATTACTAATAACTTTGTGATCATGAAAGTTCCCCCAGAGACATGTCAGTACTGCAAGTAACTTGCCTCCATTTCACACATGTAGCACCATGATCGTAAGGAAGTTAAATTTAAGGTAATACAGTGAGAGGGAAACTGGTTGTTGTGGAAGGTGGAGTGGTCAGCGCGGCCCTCGCCACACCCAACCCGCAGGCACCCCGAGTATAAACACAACCTTAGGCTCGAGCCTGCAGCACCACACCATTCACATGTGACCTATAATGAAATGCCAAGTATTAGGTTAGGACAACATAATGCATTTGGGTCAGAGAAATTATTAGACAATCACATCCCCAACCAGGATAATACAACCATCAGAGTACCTCTTCCTCATCTTTAAGTTAATTGCAAAAATAAATTGCATGAAACTTCTATATGATCGTATCTTTGTCTTTCCAACTACTGTACAAACCTATGAGAGTTAAACTTGTACAAATCTAAAATCTAATTATACTATATCTCCTATTAAATAATGAACCTCAAACAACAATGTATACATATGTCCACCACACATGAACTTAACCTGCAGCCTCAGGCATATTATGCAAAAAATCAACATACCTCTCTTTTCTCAGCTAGAAGTCTGGCACTGAAATTTTTGTCTATGATGTACTGATGAGGACATGGGGCACCCATGGTGATGCCCAGCCATTAACTCTGTGCCTCCTGGCTTCACACTGTAAAAACAGGTTAACAATCACATGAGGTTCAAGCAGTAAAGATGGTTTTTAACAATTTTCTTCCTTACATAAGAGCTGAGGAAATAAGAATAAGGTTGTTAAAATAGGTAAACAAATTATAAATATATTATATATAAATAAAACAAAAAGGAAGGGAGTACCACCTCTGGCTGGATGAAGGGGGATCCTTAGCCTCGGAGGAAACCACACATAACACATTAGAGGGAATGTAGGTCCCCTCCAACACAGTTTGTGTGTGCTTTTCTCCTACCACCCCCTTCCTTTTGTTTTTGTTTTTTTGTTTTATTGTTTATTTAAAGGTTACAAGACATACATTGGTTGATACAAAAAATGCCTAAAGGTTATGGATCTCTTGAAGCTCCTCCACTTCTGGACAGGAACCAAGGATGCAGCAGGCATTTCCCTTCTGGATCGCCACACTGAGGCGCTGAAACAAAAAACTGGAAGCCCTTGGGTCTCTGGTGACGTCAATGAGCTTGGAGTCCAATTCCTTGAGAAATCCCAAGGCACTCTTGCCCCAGGGGCCATGCGTCTCAGACGCTATGGGAACAAAGAGGTATTGACCTTCCAATCGCCTGTACTTGAGTGATTTTGCTGTTTCCCTGTGGTTGGCCGCCCCACCTGCTTGATCAGCTCCGAGGTGTACATAGGTGTCAGCCCGGGTGGATACACATGTGTAGTCCCACACCAACTGTCTACCCTCCTTCCAAAAGTATATGATGATGCATCAGGGCGGAGTGCGGGGAAATCCGGGTTTTGGACCCCTAGGATGCGAGGTTCTCTCTCCGCTGAGCACCGAGCTGAGACGAGGCTCCTCTTGATGATGTCATTGACCTCGTTGTGTCTTGCATGCCAGCCTTTGTGCTTCCACAATGCAACCCATGCAGTCTATATTGGTCTGCCTCCACCCTGTTGCAAATACACTTGTATTCAGTGTGAATTGGGGCACCAAGGCAGAGGGCTACTGCTACACTAAGGGATTCTGGATCTAGGCGCGTGCCCATTGCCGACATGGGATCTGCCATGAGGAAGTCTCTTGCATGGGGGGCACGCACTGCTCTGAGGTGGGCTTTCTCCTTGTCTGATGTTGTGGCGCTGAGCATGGCATGAGCTACTTTTTCCACTAGTGGGTGGTCCCAGCCAGACTTTGTGTTGTTTTGTTGGCTCTATAATGGTTCCTGGCGCTGCAAGAGCATCCCACTGATTTGAACATTCAGTGAAAGCAGGATCGTGTATTCTTGTTGAATCTCTCAGGGTTGCAGGTAAGATATCTCTAACAAGGTCAGATTTATATACAATGGGGCCTCGACTTACGATGCTAATCCGTTCCCAGAGACGGATCGTAAGTCGAAATATCGTAAGTCGAAGCTAATTTTCCCATAAGAAATAAAGAGAATTGAATTAATCCGTTCCCCACCCTCCAAATTATTAACATACAAATACATTTTATACTGAATACAATGTTTTTTTCTAACTACAATACAGTACCAAAAAGTCCCTTACCATTATGGAGGGCTCTTGATGGCGTATGGAAGATGATGATGAGGGGGAAGGAAGAGAATTGTTCCTGTTTGGAAGGAGAGTCCCCATCCATTATCACATCAGGCAGTGATGTTTTCTCTGGGGTACTCTCTCTCTTACGTTTTGCCTGAATACCACTAGGACCTGGTTGTGGTTCAATGCTTGTTTGTCTCACTACAAATTTGTCAAGAGGCATTTGTTTTTCCCTTCATTTTAACATTTGTCTGAAATGATGCATCACAGTGTCATTGAATAGGTTAAGCAACGACCTACTGCAGCTTGATTTGGGTGAGTCGTTTCAGCAAAGGTTTGCAATTCTTCCCATGCTGCACACATTTTCTTAATTGTTGAGGAAGAGACATTCTGGACTCTTGTTTCTGCTCTATGGTCATCCTTACATGGGTTTTCATATGAGCCTTACACCGATTTTCCTGGGACTCATGGCGTGATATATAATAATTACTTTAATGTTCAAATTGCAAAAAATCATCACAAAAGCAGAATTTCTCATGGCGCGATCGTCACTAAGCGGGCAGCTGTAGTAAACTGAGTCAGGTCGGCCGCATGACTGGGAACCACGCACTCGGTCACCCCGAACGTGTACCAACAAATATCGGAAGTCAACGACACCATCGGATGTCGAGTCGCATTTTTTGATGAAATTTGCATCATAACTCGAAATTATCGTAAGTAGGGGCAATCGNGTAGCCACATTTTTTTTTCCTCTGAAGGGTGGGAAGAGTGTTACGACCCTGGGTTCATTAAATGGAAACCCAGAGGTCAATTTGCGTCTAAAATTACTATACATTAATCCATAGGATTTGATTATGTAAGAAGGATATTTAATTAACAATAACATTTACATGCAGGACCCCTTAAAGCCTGGTTCTGCAGTAGTCCCGTCATCTTTGCCAAACGTAAGATGAATCTTGTTTCTCATAGAGCATTCAAACTCTGAGCATGTTGACTATTAAATATAATATTGAACTAGTATCAGCTACCCTTAGAACTGTTAAAGTAACTAGTAATGAAGGTCGGTGAAGATTTGTATTGTTGTGGCTGTACGTTCACCTAGGCATCACTTCCCGGCAGCATTTATAAGGGAGCGCAGAGGCTGTTTTAGGCCTCTTCTGCTGGCTGTGTGGTGGTGGACATATCTCTCCTGTTTGTTTCTATTTCTACTCCTCCTCTTCCCTTACCTTATCCTGTGTCTAGTTTACAAGATAAGTACGCGTTACATGTACGTTTCTGGCATAAGTGTGTACTAATGTGTATAGTCCACTAGTGTTTATATTGCTAAGTTACTTTAGGTGGTCTCGGAGGAACCACGTGTGCTAAAGTGGTACCAGTAAGCTACCTAGAGTCCTTGCTAGTGGTTCCTTGCCAAGTAGTCTTTACCCTAGTTGCCCTTGTAAACCTTATATCCTGCTTATGTGGACCAAGGTATTTAACGTAAGATAGTGGTAAAGAGAATAGTTGTATTATGTATATGGGGGTTATTAGAGGGTTATTAGTAAATTGTTATTATTTATTATTTTAATAAATAAGTACTGTTAAAGGAGTATCACTTCTCCCTGTTGAAGTGGAGTGTTGATCTACCATTAGACTGTCGTATTTACTTCAAAGTCAGTAATTTAGTGCTGGTTATATTCTCATTGGGGGCCGGGCCTTAAATCTCCACTGTTTTAGGAACTCCTAGGTTATTCTCCTAAGGCCCTATCAGTACAACTACATACATTCCCATAACAAGTACCCTTTCCATAACAGCCTCCCTGGAGTAGTCAAGGAAAATATTAGTGTGTCTGGTGTGGGACTTAGGTACAGGTCAGGTGACCTGGGGAACAGCCACTCAGCATCTGTGGCCGGTATTGCAGGAGTAAGGTAATGTCTGTCTGTCTTAATTACTTATCAAAGTAATTGCACTCCAGTTATATTGCCTCTTAGGGATATTTAGAGTAGGATATATTTCAATTTGATTTTAATAAATGTGTCATTTCTTAAATAAAGTTCTATTAATGTGTTTTGTGGTTTAGTTATCTGTTCCCCCTTTTTTATTAACAGTATCGCAAACTTTGGACCTGACTTTCATCCAATTTTTTTCTCTTGAATCCAAACTTTGGACCTGACTTGCGTCCACTACAGAAATATTTGTATAAAATTCATTTTTTATCCGATTGACCTCGGGATAGTATCAAAATAAGCGCCTTTAGAATGCGCACAATTTGATACCAAAATGAAAGATATAACATGAAACTTGAAAGATTATAAATAGGTTTTTGGTCAAAATATTAAAATTTGGTAAAATTCTATTTATTGTCCTATTATGTTGGGACTAGTTTTAAAATGCGCGCCTTTACGTTGCGAACAATTTAATACCAAAATGAAAGATGTAACACAAAAATTTATGTCAGAACACTGGAAAGATATAAATAATTTTGTGATGATGAGCTTCCAGAATTAAAATATTTGTTAAAATTACTCTATTATTATGGGACTAGTTTTAAAATGCGCGCCTTTTTATTGTGACCTATTTGATACCAAAATGAAAGACGTAACACAAAATTTTATGTTATCAAAGTGAACGAGTTTACACATTAGGTTGCAGTGTACAAATTGGTGCTCGTTCACGGGTAACTTTAGGCTTTTCTGTGGGGAGACACTCCAGGCTTTTGTACATTATATTCACACACATCTGTAGGGAATTTAATTGCAAACACAATGATACCAAAACAAGCGACGTAGCACGAGAATTAAGGCGAGGAAAAATGGAACGAGTATGCACATTTTACTGATTTTGTGCGCTCACAGGTAACTTTTGCAGACTTTAGGCTTTGCTGTTGGGAGTCACGCCAGGCTTTTGGATATTATATTTGTACACACCTGTAGGGAATTTAATTACGAACACAATGATACCAAAACGAACGACGTAGCTTGACGAACGGTTTTTAGGGAAGTGTCTTGGTTGTTGTTGGTGCCTCTCTTCTCTCGGGTACTTGGTGGGGTTCTTGGGTCTGCCCCTGGGCCCTTCTCTTCCTCGTGTTGGGCCCTTACCTTGAGGTGCTTCCGGGGCTTATCGTCCCCGCGGCCCGGTCATCGACCAGGCCTCCTTAGGGTTGTGCCCTGGAGGGTTGTGGGTGGTGAGGAGCATCAATATTAGACATGTAAATTGTGGCAACGATCATTTGCCTTGTTTATCTTTGGTACATAATTTCCTTCAAGCATTGACTTGTTTTATTGTGCCTGTGATTTCTGGTGAATTTTCCCCCATCTTAGGTTTATCTCTGGTCCACCATGCTTCCCTTGCTTCATAGTGAGCCAGATTCTGGTCCTGGCTTCTGGTGTGTGATGGATGGGTCTCAGGCCTGATGTGCTTAGTTAAAGCTTGCTGGTATCTCCTTGTAGTGGCCACAAAGGGGACACAAAGATGGCAGCTTGTCAAAGTTTTGTCCTGTTAACAATTCCATAATGTCTATGTCTAAATGTGCTTTTCTATCCCTATATTTGGTGGTGAAGATTCTATAAACTATATTAAATAAAACTTTAAACGTCACCTCAGATAGCTTTACAGAAAACTTTTTATAATAGTGTAAAAAAAAAACAAAGACAAACATTTCCTCAAATCTTAGACTAGTAATTATATTAATACAGTAACAATAATAATAATATAAAGATCAATGTATTTAGTCTTATAAGGGTAAATAATATGTTTTCTGTAATATCTGCTTTTAATTTGTGTGTATTAGTGCCATCATTTAATATTATACAAACCAATGGGTGCCAAATTACGTCATATATTAATTTAGAAATTGGACAATAAAGCTATCTCATTTACACGTGATGAATAAATAAGTGCATTAGCAACATGTGTCCAAATCGGCACTATGCTTCAAAAGTGTCACGTTAGGAGGCGAGACAATTCCTTAACTAATTTATATATTGCAACTGGATAACCAGGTCTTCACACACCCCTGAAAAAATAATCCCTTTAAAGGAACATAAAAATATCTTGGAAAATGCCGTACTTTCAATGGTAACACTCTTGGAACATTTGCCACCATTGATCATGTATAGGTCCTCAGGTGAACACAAATTACATTCATCATATCACACTGTCTACAAACATTTTTTCTGAGAAAACAATTTACAAATACTGTATCTTTTAAATTATCACTAACAAGTACGCTAGCATTAATGTACTACTCCAATCATCAATGTCAATTTTCTTGATCCACAGAAAGGGTAAGATGCCACCCAATGATATACAGTGTCTTATACAGCAGTAGTATAACATCCCACTATATCATTTATACAGAGATGGTATTTCATGCCAAAGACATGTTTATACAGCAGTGGTACACCTTGCTACAGTATTTATACATTTTTATTACACTTACAGCATTTACACAGTAGTGACTTCTCACGTTAATTACTGTACAGCATTTATACAAGAGTGTTGGTACACCCCACTACAACATTTGTAAAGTAAGGCTGCTACACCCCACTACAGTACAGTATTTGTACAGTTGTAATGTTTCATTCCACTACAAAATTTCACGCAATAGAGGTATTTCATCCTGACTTCAACATCAGCAGCAGCATTAATTCCCACTACAGCATTAGCTTCTACAGTAGTGGTGCTTCCTGACTTATGTAATTATCACAATATATATAAAATAGAGTAAGACAAAAATTAATACATCTCTTTCATATACAGAATAAATCTTACTAACAGACTAACAGAAGATTTAATCAGATGACTTTCAAATATGAACAAATCTAGAATTTTCAACACATTCCTTGCTATCCTTGTATACTGAGAAAAATAAACTCTGTAAGTCCTTATGCATATTGAACACAACTATTTAAATATATGTAAATAGTGCATCCTTGTAATACCTTAAATTTTTATTATATAGAAATGCTGAAAGTTCCTAGATAATAAAATATTACCAGAAGTTCCATAAATTTTTTAATTATATTCACTGTCTCTCCAGAGAGTGATTTGATGACTTGTGCCCCGGATTTTGCTGTACGATGGAAATATTTGTACTTGATGCCTCTTCTATAGGGCTTGTTTGTCTTGGTTCATTATCTTCTTTTCTGATTTCTTCGGTCCTGTCAGCTGACTTTGCCTCAGGCAAGCTCTCACTTTCATTGACCTTTGAGCAGTGTGTCGGAGCCATCCTCATAACCTACAGAAGAGGGTGTAGAAAATATAAAATGTTAATAAACATCCCCACTTATAAACTGCTTATAATTAGTAAACAAATTTGTACAGTAGGCACTGGCTAGTATGCAGCATTCATAGTTTGCAAATTACCTACTCCATGTTTACTTCTTTTATACCATAATTTTCACACATGGCATTTCACCAAGATAGTGGTTTGCCATCTGGAACATGCATTGTGCATATCCAAATGTAACAAAGCCCTATAAGGCATCCTGTGCAGGCTGAGCCAAGCTACAAGTAATTGCTTACAGCTCAACACATGCCGATATTAAAGTGGTTGCTCCACATTTTACGTACATTTCATGACGTTTTATGCCTTCCTGCTTGGAAGTTTATCCAAATGCTCATATTGCCATCATGATGAGTAACAACCAGTTAGTTTCTATTGATGTGAAGAAAAATTATGAAGTGGTGGCTCTTGACAGCTGCATGGTATTGTAGTGTAGTGTTACATCAACAGGTTGAAGGAGCTTCATACGGAAGTCTATGCAAGCACCAAGAAGCAATCAAATACAGTATTATGAGGTTAAAAAAAAAAATATGAAACTTAGGGGCTTTTACTACTATAAATAGCAAATTCACTTTAGCTAGTTTGGAAAGTGTTGTTAGACTAATCTCTCCTTGGTGCACTGATTATTATATACTGTACAGCTTTATGTGGGAAGCTAGTTCCATATAGCTTTGTGGAAGGAGAGTCCCAGATTACCATGGAACCTATCTACTTTATCCCACATATCGTAAACAAATCCTGTTCTTGAATAGAAAGTATGCAGCTGTCCAGATGAGTAATCCCATGTACTAGCCTGTGTCTACTGTGCTCTATTCCCTTACCTTGAGGTTACCTTGAGGTGCTTCCGGGGCTTAGCGTCCCCGCGGCCCAGTCGTCGACCAGGCCTCCTGGTTGCATTCCCAGTTGAATGTGAGGAAAAGGTGCACTAAACTTATGACCGATTCAATCCATGTTCAAATGATGTCTCTTGGAGAAATCAATAGTTACATTGTATTTAATCATTAATTAAACAGAATGAACTATACCTAACACACATCCTCATCATCCTATCTTCACAACTGCTTCTCAAAGATCATGTTCAATAACAGATATGTACCTTCCCATTTACTGCAGCAGCGACTCCTAATCTTAAAAATGTATTGCCTTGTTAATGCTATCTTACTTCCTGCAACTGTGAGCAACTTGCCCTATTTTAAGAACTATTCTATATAAAATCAAATTTAAAAAGATAAATAGGAGTAAATGTCAATAACAGAGATGGCTGAGTGGACAGCGCTCGGGATTCATAGTCCTAAGGTTGCGGGTTCGATCCCCAGGCAGAGGCGGAAACAAATGGGTAGAGTTTCTTTCACCCTAATGTCCTGTTCACCTAGCAGTAAAATAGGTACCTGGTAGTTAGACAGCTGCTACAGGCTGCTTCCTGGGGATGTGTGTAACAAAATGGAGGCCTGGTCAAAGACCTGGCCGCAGGGATGCTAAACCCCAAAATCATCTCAAGATAACCTACCATAATAAGCAAACACTCCGACGACTAAAACACTGCCGTTATGCATCAAATCTGATCTAAGGACCAGCTATTATGAATACAAAACAATGATGATATGTTTAACTAAGATTGGATGAGATATTTTGGGATATTGTAATAATAATATAAATAATATAATACTTTTTATTGCTAGGATCTATCAAATTATCTGCAAAAATATTTAACATTCTTCATAGTTTGCACTGTTTACAGAAATGTTTAGGAATATAAGAGTGAGGATACATCTCAAATATCAATTCCACTGATCATAACAGATGCAAATCTTTAGATTAATTTAGTTTAGTTAATACTGTAAATACAAGTGACATTATACTGTATATATCTCAAACTCAGTTTCAAAGATCATAACTAATAGAAAACTTGCTTTTCTTTACTTAAAGATTTATTGACTAGTAATATTTTCCTCACCTCACCAGCAGAAACGGTTCTTTGTCGATTTGCACCCGTACCACTGTATGGAAGCGTATCCGTACTTTGTGACCGGGAACTTGGCTGAAGCTGCTCTGACTTCTGACTTTCTGAGCGTAATCCTTCTGCCCGATCTGATCTTCTGGTCGGACCATGTGGGTTACCATACATCACAGACAACTCTGGACCACCTCCATATGTTTCATGAAAAAAGTCCCACATTTCTTCAGAGATCTGTGCATAATCTGAACCTGGCTTGAGCATTGGCTGACCAGTTTTACTTGTACATATAGAAGAATTATCAATGGGACCCGGTGGTTCTTGTTCCCGTCCTCGCACAAAGCTCTCCCATGTACGGAACCACCTCATGGAGATTGCTACAATGTTTGGGTGTTCCTCTTCTTGGAACATCTTTTTCAATTTGAAAAACATCTCGAGCTCACTACTCTGACGATGTGAGAGGGCATCAAGTTCAGCGCGGCAAGTAACACACTCATACAAGCGCGTACAAGCAGGGCCCCCACCAAATACTTGATGTAGGTACTCCCAAACACCTTGGTTGAGAAGCATCACCAGCTCTCCTACATAGCTTGCCTAGTTTATGAAAAAATTGCATAATTAAACATTTATTAAAAAAAATTTACTAACACTTCAGGTACAAATAAACACTAAACCCACACCTTAGAAAGTAAAAGAACTGGAATGACATTTGGTTCTATCCTCGACAACTATTAAGATGAAAATGGGCCAGGACAGAGAAATAATCATCTTTTAACTATTTAAACTTTTGGGTTTAAAGTTTATTATATATTTGCTATAATTACCCAGTCAATACATATTTTACAGTACTGTATTACCAAGTTACAATCAACATGACTACATTACATATATTTAATTGATTTATGTATTTCTATAAACATATGGTCACTATACGAGTAGAGAAGCTTTACACATGAATTACTTTTAATATATTTATACTGTGTGTGTGTGTGTGTGTGTGTGTGTGTGTGTGTGTGTGTGTGTGTGTGTGTGTGTGTGTGTGTAATTACCTAAGTGTAATTACCTAAGTGTAGTTACAGGATGAGAGCTACGCTCGTGGTGTCCCGTCTTCCCAGCACCCTTTGTCATATAACGCTTTGAAACTACTGACGGTCTAGGCCTCCACCACCTTCTCCCCTAACTTGTTCCAACCGTCTACCACTCTGTTTGCGAAAGTGAATTTTCTTATATTTCTTCGGCATCTGTGTTTAGCTAGTTTATATCTATGACCTCTTGTTCTTAAAGTTCCAGGCCTCAGGAAATCTTCCCTATCGATTTTATCAATTCCTGTTACTATTTTGTATGTAGTGATCATATCACCTCTTTTTCTTCTGTCTTCTAGTTTTGGCATATTTAATGCCTCTAACCTCTCCTCGTAGCTCTTGCCCTTCAGTTCTGGGAGCCACTTAGTAGCATGTCTTTGCACCTCTTCCAGTTTGTTGATGTGCTTCTTAAGATATGGGCACCACACAACCGCTGCATATTCTAGCTTTGGCCTAACAAAAGTCGTGAACAATTTCTTTAGTATATTGCCATCCATGTATTTAAAAGCAATTCTGAAGTTAGAAAGCGTGGCATAGGCTCCTCGCACAATATTCTTTATGTGGTCCTCATGTGATAGTTTTCTATCTAGAACCACCCCTAGATCTCTTTCTTTATCAGAATTCTTTAAAGATTTCTCACATAATATATAGGTTGTGTGGGGTCTATGTTCTCCTATTCCACATTCCATAACATGGCATTTATTAACATTAAATTCCATTTGCCAAGTGGTGCTCCATATACTTATTTTGTCCAGGTCACCTTGAAGGGCATGACGATCATCTACGTTTCTTATCCTTCCTATTATCTTAGCATCATCAGCAAACATGTTCATATAATTCTGTATACCAACTGGTAGATCATTTATGTAGACAATAAACATCACTGGTGCAAGAACTGAACCCTGTGGTACTCCACTTGTGACATTTCTCCAGTCCGATACATTGCCTCTGATCACAGCCCTCATTTTTCTATCAGTCAGAAAATTTTTCATCCATGTTAGAAGCGTACCTGTCACTCCTCCAATATTTTCCAGTTTCCAGAACAACCTCTTATGTGGAACTCTGTCGAAAGCCTTTTTTAGGTCCAGATAGATGCAGTCAACCCAACCATCTCTTTCCTGTAATATCTCTGTTGCTCGATCATAGAAACTGAGTAAATTCGATACACAGGATCTTCCAGATCGAAAACCATACTGTCTGTCTGATATTACATCATTTCTCTTCAGGTGTTCTACCCATTTAGATTTAATTATTTTTTCCAATATTTTGACTATTACACTTGTCAATGATACCAGTCTATAATTAAGGGGGTCTTCCCTACTTCCACTTTTGTAGATTGGAACTATACGCTGGGAGGAGGCTCTGCCGGCCATGTGCCATTATCTTGTGACATCCTGACCTCACGGGGCCCAGACTCAACAGTGTGCAGTGTGAACATCCTGGGAAGGTGTGAGAGTAGCGGGAAGTGTCCAGGGTGAACTATCGCAACTAAAAACAATCAAACAAGTGGATTGGCAGTGTGGAATCGTCTGAACCTGCAGTGAGGGCCAACAAGGGCGCCCTGAGGGGGTGATGGGGTGTTCCCTCGGTTATGGTGGTGGGGGTGGGGGGTGGGGGGATGGAGTGTTGTTGTGCGGTCAGTCGAGGGGGGGTGACCCGTGTGTAAGTGTTTAAGAAAATATCCTTGAAAATCAGTTACCTCGGCTCTCGGGAAACAGGTATCGTGTTTTAAGTGCATCGAGTCCACAGTGACCCAGATTACAAGTGTATGATATTGTGCAGTGATATATCACGAAATTATACAAACGTGTTAGTGTCACCCCTCTGACCCCCCCTCCCCATACCCGCTAGTGTGTACCGTCACCCAACCCACGTGTCACCCCCCCTGCCCCACCCCAACCGCGACCGTCACCTCCCTGTGTCCACCCCCTCATGCTACGTCCGCCCAGCGCCCGCCGATGACGCAGGTCACGACTGACAGCCAGGCTTCTCTCAGCCAAGAGGAGCCATCAAGCGACGACAGGTACAGCACATGCCAAGTGTGCGACAAGGTGTGGAGACTCAAGCGTAACGGAGATGTGCGCAAGCATGCTCACAACGGAACTGATTGTCCGGGTACGTGGTGCCCTCCCAAAGAGGGTATCAATCAAAGCCCCACTCCAGCAGTCAGGGAAAACACCTCCAACAGCTTCATTTCGACTGAGAATCTACTAGAAGCCATCAAAGCAACATCGGCTGGAACCTTGCGGCACATCCCCAAAGCTGCCCGGCCCCAGGCAGCAGCCAAACTATCCAGCCTCTTGAAAAAGGTCAATGGCTCCCCGGAACCATCCAAGCATGGCGCAACCTTCTCCTGTTTGGAAACATATGCCTAGCTGTCCCTGCAAGGAGAGGCAAATCATTAGCTTCCTCAGTCATTATGGCTATAAATAGTTTTCCTAGAGAGGACAACCAGGCACCCCTCCCCACCCGTGCCAAAAACACCCACCGCAGGAAAGGTATCAACAGCAGAACCGAGGCATCCAAAATCAGAGCAACAGTCAGCAAGATAATAGAAGAAGCCAACACAATAGGGGCAATCAGAGTCATCACCAGTGAAGACACAGTTGCCACCAAGGATGCCGATACAGCACAAGCCCTGAGGGAAAAACACCCACCCAGAGCTCCTTGTGACGACAGTGTTCCCCTAGTCGGTGTCACCAGAGCAGAACCCCTGTGTGTGCTCGAATCCATGGTGCATAAAGCAGCTTTAGCCTTCCCACCAGGATCAGCAGGTGGGTTCACAGGACTAACACCCAACCACATCAAACAAATGCTCAACCCTGCACTGGGAGACATTGCACAGGGCCTCCTGGTGGAACTAACTAGATTCGCCAACACATGTCTAACTGGCAACATACCAGAGACCATACGACCTCTCTTTTTTGGCGCTATCTTCTGTGCCCTGAGGAAAAAAGATGGAGGAATCAGACCAATAGCTGTGGGCAATTCACTCCGGCGTCTCGTCGCTAAGGCTGCTGCTCGAGCAGTTAGTCAGGCAGCAGCCGACATGCTGAAGCCAAAACAGCTTGGGTTTGGCATTCCCCAAGGGTGTGAGACAGCGGCTCATGCAGCTAGAGCCTACATTGCCAACATTACGGATGAAAAACTCTGATAAAGCTGGACTCCAAAAATGCTTTCAATCTGGTTAGAAGGGATGCAGTACTCAATGGGGTTCATCGCCTTTCTCCTTCCCTCTACCCGTTTGTAAATTCATGCTACAGCAAGAATCTAACTCTGCTTTTTGGGGAACATGAAATTGAATCACAAGGTGTCCAACAGGGTGACCCCCTTGCTCCTTTTCTTTTCTGCCTAGTCATCAAGGAAGTCACCGATAATCTGTCCAGTGAGCTCAATATTCGGTTTTTGGACGATGGTACTCTAGCCGGCTCCCCAACCTCACTCTTGGACGACATGAGAATAATTCAGGAGCAAGGAGCAAGCCTAGGCCTCACCCTGAACCCTTCCAAAAGCGAAATAACCTCCACCAACCAGCACATAATAGAGCAAATAAAGGTTGTTTTGCCTGACATTCATACAACCAACCCTGAGGACAGCACACTCCTAGGTGCTCCTCTTGGAAGGAATGCCATCGGCGAGGTCCTTGGTAAGAAGATCACTGACCTGAAGAGGATGAACGAGAGGATTGAAGACATCGATGCTCATGATGCACTTTACCTCATCACCAGATGCTTGTCCCTCCCTAGGCTGACCTACTTTCTAAGATGTTCACCATCTTTCAATAATATTAAATTAGAAGAGTACGACAGCTTGCTAAAATCAACACTAGAAAATGCTCTCAATCTTTCCCTCAGCGACTTACAGTGGAAACAGGCCTCCCTTCCTGTCAGACTCGGGGGGCCTTGGCGTGCGCACAGCAACACAAATTGCTGTACCAGCATTCCTGTCCTCTTCAGTGGGGTCTGACAACTTGGTGAAGGAAATCCTACCTGAGCACCTAGTTCAACAGGCAGGGGTACATGATCCCAGCTTCACAGACTGCACAACCAAATGGGTCTCTCTCGCAGGACCAGCACCCCAACCACCGCCTTCTGAAGCCCATAAGCAATCCAGCTGGGATCGCCCCATTGCCGACCAAGAAGCGGCGACTTTGCTAGAAGCTGCGACAACACCACATGAGACTGCCCGACTTAGAGCTGTAGCAGCTCCCCATGCAGGTGATTTCCTATTAGCAACCCCAATGTCAGCAACCGGCACCCGTCTCACACCGCAGGCCCTCCGAATTGCCGTGGCTCTCCGCCTCGCTGCCCCAATCCACACCGAATACAGGTGTATTTGCGGCGAGGCAGAGGTCGACAGGTACGGACGGCATGGCCTTCTCTGCCAAAGGACAGGAGGATGGCATGCAAGACACGGTGAGGTCAATGACATTATTAAGAGAAGCCTTACCACAGCCGGTTGTCCAGCAGAGAGAGAGCCCCGTTACCTAATGTCCCGCAACTCTAATCAGCCTGTCGGTCGCCCAGACGGAATCACGATGAACCCCTGGAAGAATGGTAGACAGTTGGTGTGGGACTACACTTGCTTTTCAACTTTAGCCAATACCTATGTTGACTTCAGTGCTACACAAGTAGGAGAAGCTGCCAATCACCGGGAAGCGGCCAAGTCACGTAATACAGAGACCTTGAGCACCACTACAATTTTGTCCCATTGCCTCAGAGACACTTGATGCCAGGGGTAAAAGTGCTGCTAGCTTTTTGAAGGAGTTGGGGTCTAAGCTAATCGAAACAACTAGAGACCCTAGAGCTGCCAGTTTCTTTTTCAGTGCCTTAGTGTGGCAATCCAGAGAGGAAATGCTCACTGCATCCATGGTTCCTGCCCACCATCTGAGGAGCTGGAGGAGCTATTCAACTTGTGACAAGC
>WNGS01165339.1:8422134-8433019 GCA_020271785.1 Procambarus virginalis
TTGTTGTAGAAACATGTGTAACTTCAGGACCATTCCAGCTTACGCAATAAATAAGCTCATACAGTGAAAAATGTATATAATGTAATTGTAGGCCCATCAGTGTAGACCCCTCAGTAACTATAATACTGAAATGCTAAGTTTTAGCTTTGATTCACTGATCTTCAGGCGACTGAATTAACGAACTCTGCCTCGCCTCAGCTATGTGTTAGGTCGCCTGCATGAAGTGTTGTGGTGGCTAGTGTGTGAGCGATGTCAAGTGGTTGACCAGCTGGTGAAGACAAGACTATCTCACCTGCGCCATGCTAATCTTTCTGCTATGCAGCTTGGTGTTCCGGCTAATTACTACACCCCGCTTCCTGCTGCTGTAAGTTCTCTAGCTGTATATTAAATGCTAAGCTGTGTTTGTGTTTTTGTTTTTGTGCATGTTGTTTTGAATACCTGTATGTTCAATGGCTTTCCCAAGGCATCAACTGCTTCTACTAATCTATGTGCACTCTTGCAGTCAGTGGTGATATACTTCCAATAACAGTTAATTTAGTGTGAGGCACTCGCCTGGATATTCACAGCTAACTTGTGGGAGGGCTCCCCCAGGGTAACTAACTGGCGAAGATGCTTCCAACCTGACCCATCCAAGGTCCGACCCCCAGTGATGAATCACAGTTGTAAATAAGTACTCTGTCGTCCAAAGGAATGACAGGGTGTAATCAGACCTCACTGGAGTATGGAAAAGTCAACAACAATTAATTTATTCCACTATACACCACCAGACTCTTAACAAGATAAATACACTCACAAGGAACCACCTTAATTTGTACAGACATAGTATAACATTCCTTTGCGATATAGATACACTAGCTGTACCCGGCCACAGCAATCTTTCCCTGTCTCCCAGTCCTCCCCACCATTCCTCACTTCCCATCCCTTTGTCCTCCCCACCATCCCCCACTCCACTGTCCCCTTGTCCTCCCCAGTCACTCTTGCAGGAAATCTTCCCTATCGATTTTATCAATTCCTGTTACTATTTTGTATGTAGTGATCATATCACCTCTTTTTTCTTCTGTCTTCTAGTTTTGGCATATTTAATGCCTCTAACCTCTCCTCGTAGCGCTTGCCCTTCAGTTCTGGGAGCCACTTAGTAGCATGTTTATAAATTCATAAACAACAAATTGCAGGTAAAGGATAATATTCAGAGGTTGAAAATGGGAAATAGATTCACGGAAAATGAAAAGGAAATGTGTGAAACATTAAACGAAAAATTCCAAAGTGTGTTTGTACAAAATGAAATCTTCAGGGAACCAGATACAATAAGAATTCCAGAGAACAACATAGAGCACATAGAGGTGTCTAGAGACGAAGTGGAAAAAATGCTCAAGGAGCTAAATAAGAACAAAGCAGTTGGTCCAGATGGAGTTTCACCATGGGTTCTGAGAGAATGTGCACCTGAACTCAGCATTCCTCTTCAACTGATTTTTCAGGCATCCCTGTTTACAGGAGTTGTAGCTGATGTGTGGAAAAAGGCTAACATAGTTCCAATCTACAAAAGTGGAAGCAGGGAAGACCCCCTTAATTATAGACCGGTATCATTGACAAGTGTAATAGTCAAAATATTGGAAAAAATAATTAAAACTAAATGGGTAGAACACCTGGAGAGAAATGATATAATATCAGACAGACAGTATGGTTTTCGATCTGGAAGATCCTGTGTATCGAATTTACTCAGTTTCTATGATCGAACAACAGAGATATTACAGGAAAGAGATGGTTGGGTTGACTGCATCTATCTGGACCTAAAAAAGGCTTTCGACAGAGTTCCACATAAGAGGTTGTTCTGGAAACTGGAAAATATTGGAGGGGTGACAGGTAAGCTTCTAACATGGATGAAAAATTTCCTGACTGATAGAAAAATGAGGGCAGTGATCAGAGGCAATGTATCAGACTCGAGAAATGTCACAAGTGGAGTACCACAGGGTTCAGTTCTTGAACCAGTGATGTTTGTCTACATAAATGATCTACCAGTTGGTATACAGAATTATATGAACACGTTTGCTGCTGATGCTAAGATAATAGGAAGGATAAGAAACTTAGATGATTGTCATGCCCTTCAAGAAGACCTGGACAAAATAAGTACATGGAGCGCCACTTGGCAAATGGAATTTAATGTTAATAAATGTCATGTTATGGAATGTGGAATAGGAGAACATAGACCCCACACAACCTATATATTATGTGAGAAATCTTTAAAGAATTCTGATAAAGAAAGAGATCTAGGGGTGGTTCTAGATAGAAAACTATCACCCGAGGACCACATAAAGAATATTGTGCGAGGAGCCTATGCCACGCTTTCCAACTTCAGAATTGCGTTTAATTACATGGATGGCGATGTACTAAAGAAATTGTTCGCGACTTTTGTTAGGCCAAAGCTAGAATATGCAGCGGTTGTGCGGTGCCCATATCTAAGAAGCACATCAACAAACTGGAAAAGGTGCAAAGACATGCTACTAAGTGGCTCCCAGAACTGAAGGGCAAGAGCTACGAGGAGAGGTTAGAGGCATTAAATATGCCAAAACTAGAAGACAGAAGAAAAAGAGGTGATATGATCACTACATACAAAATAGTAACAGGAATTGATAAAATCGATAGGGAAGATTTCCTGAGACCTGGAACTTTAAGAACAAGAGGTCGTAGATATAAACTAGCTAAACACAGATGCCGAAGAAATATAAGAAAATTCACTTTCGCAAACAGAGTGGTAGACGGTTGGAACATGTTAGGGGTGAAGGTGGTGGAAGCCAAGACCGTCGGTAGTTTCAAAGCGTTATATGACAAAGTGTGCTGGGAAGACGGGACACCACGAGCGTAGCTCTCATCCTGTAACTACACTTAGGTAATTACACTTAGGTAATTACAAAAAAATCAGTATGAAAATTACCTAGGCTGAAGACATTGAAAAACTTCAAGCTGATATTAATAAAGTTTTCGACTGGGCATCAGAAAATAACATGTTTAACAGTGATAAATTCCAGGTACAGTACTCGGGTACGGTAAAAATGAGGACCTTAAACATAATTCAGGGTACAAAACACAATCAAATGTGCCCATAGTAGGAAAACAGCATGTAAAGGATTTGGGAATAATGATGTCTGACGACCTAACATTTAGGGAACATAACCAAACAAATATTGCGACAGCCAGAAAAATGATAGGATGGATTACGAGAACTTTCAAATCCAGGGATCCCATCACAATGGTTGTACTCTTAGTCACTTGTGTTGTCCCATCTTGAGTACTGCTCAGTACTCACTTCCCCCTTCAGAGCAGGAGAGATTGCTGAAATAGAGGGAATACAGAGAACATATACGGCACGCATAGATGCGATAAAACACCTAAATTATTGGGATCGTCTCAAAGCCCTCCAAATGTACTCACTAGAAAGAAGACGAGAGAGTTATCAAATAATATACACCTGGAAGATACTGGAGGGCCAAGTACCAAATCTACACAGTAAAATAACAATGTACTGGAGTGAACGATATGGAAGAAAATGCAGAATAGAACCAGTGAAGAGCAGAGGTGCCATAGGCACAATCAGAGAACACTGTATAAACATCAAAGGTTCATGGTTGTTCAACACCCTCCCAGCGAGCATAAGAAATATTGCCGGAACAACCGTGGACATCAAGAGGAAACTAGATTTATTCCTCCAAGGAGTGCCGGACCAACTGGGCTGTGGTGGGTATGTGGGCCTGCAGGCCGCTCCAAGCAACCGCCTGGTGGACCAAACTCTCACAAGTCAAGCCTGGCCTCAGGCCGGGCTTGGGGAGTAGAAGAACTCCCAGAACCCCATCAACCAGGTAATCTAATTTCCTCCTTCCTTTTCTTGATGTTCACATTCACGTCTCTGTGTCCGGATTCTTTTTCTCTGTCTACCGTAAACCCATGCATAGTGGCACATTCACTTCTTTTCCTACCATCCTCCTCCTGTTAAGAAAAATGTCCTCGTCTCTCTCTCTCCATCCGCGCTCTTCGCATCAGCGACCCTTAGTTTCTTGATTCTGAAATTGCCTTTATCTACAAATCTTGCTCTCGCCTTGGTTACTCTACATTTTATCAACTGTACCTATTCTCAAGCTAAACTAAATTTTTTCCATCCTGAATGTGCTTTCTGCCCTTTTAGCACTGTGCTCTGCCTTCCCTTCATATCTGAACTCAAAACTCCTACTAATACCTTTCATCCACTTGACATAAATCTCGCCTTTCAACAAACTAACACTCTTCGTAGCAATCTAGTTCACACTGCTGCTCCTGCTTCTAATGCTGCTGGTGTCTACTCTATTTCCTGTTCGTCTTGTCCTCTCCAGTACTCTTGTGAAACTGGCCATACAAATAAATGACAGACTTAAAGAACACAAAAGAAGTGTTAAGTTTGCAGACACAAACAATGCTCTCTTCTGTCATCTTAGGGATTCTAATCATCCTATTGATTGGTCTTCCTCTAAAATAATCTTTTCTGCCTTTACACAGATGCCGTCTTGTCGAATCGGCTCCGATACACAACCTACCCAACATGAACCCGAGTTTTGGCTTTGTTGCTGTTGACTCTTCCCTTTCTCAATACACTATATATTCAAATGTTCTAAAATTTCTAATAAACATGACCTAACATAAGCCTACTCTTCCTTTTATCTTTTTTCTTTCTCTTGTTTTCTCTTACAATCCTTTTCTTATTCCTATTATTACACCCTTTATTACACCTTACTTTCCGTACCTTTTTCCTTGCTCTTATTTTCCTTGAACATTTCCATCTCCTCACCTCTCGCTTGCTTACTTAATGCCCGCGCCTCCCTCGTCTCATCACAATCGACTCGATAATGGTCCAGAACGGACTGAAATGTCATTATCTCTTCAATTTCTAGTGTGGTTTGGTCAACATTTTTAGCCACTTGTGATTCATCATCTGCATAAGCTATCATCATCTGCACCCACTTCAAAGTAAGCTTTGCACCAGTTCATGAATATTCACTTGCGATATTCGGTACCTCTCCTCGAAATTTCCCATATTACTCTGGGATAATTATTATGCCTGGTCATTTGTGTTACTGCACAACGTTCTTCCCTAACATTCTTCCAGAATACTTTCTCTGTAATGGTGCTGTTACAGTTTCCTGCAAGTTGCCACACATTTTACATATGCAAAACTATACCTTAGTAGTTGGCCCCCCATTTCTATTTATTGTCATTTCACTTACGCAAACTAATTTTATGTATCTTTTTGTACGAACACAATTTTTTAATTTATATACAACATGTTTCAAATATATATTTGTTCTTGCCCACTATGGGTGCTTCCATACAAACCTCCTAAAATTAAGTACAGTGGTGCCTCGGTTAACAAATTTAATCCGTTCCTACACAGAGCTCGTCATGTGAAACCCTCGGCTTGCGAAACGAATTTCCCCATTTTAAATAATGGAAATAAAACTAATTCGTTCCACCACCGAAAAACATCAATATGATATTCGATTTGTTATATTTTTCCATAGAAATCAGCCTACCTGACATACACTGAATGAACCTTTATGACATTTTTCTTTTTTGAAATGCAACATTACAGCAGTCACCCTTTTACATCCCAGCATCATTAGCATCTTTTAAAACAAATTTCATTGATTTGCATCGTCGAAGGCATCCGAGAATTTGCGAGAACCAGCGGGAACTACAGGAAGCACCACATGGTTTTCTCATTAACCGAGCGGAAGCTCGTCAATCGAGACAAATTTTCTGCGAGTGGCTTACTCGTTACCTGAAATGCTCGTAGATGGAGCAGCTTGTCACTCGAGGTTCCTCTGTACTGTACAGAGGATCATTACCCTATGTTAGGTAATTTTTACCCTAAAGATATAGAATCTATAGTCTATGCCGTATAGCATTAAGTATCATGAGAAAACTGTTTATTATTTGCTGAATTTAAAAAAAAATATTACATTTATATATTAGCTTACCCCTAAAAATTTATCAACTAAATTTGCACATTGATTGTTCTTGTTTTAGATTCAGCTACTTCATAGCACAGGCTATGGTGAGCCTGTAGGATCTCTAGGCATACCCGGGGTGATGTGCATAATTAGTTGCTTCATATACAAGTGCAATACTAGCATATAATATCTGTACACAATCAGGGCCTCTAATATAAATAAAATAATAGTAATACAGTACAACCTCGATTCAATGTACTATATGGGACCAACCCCAGTTCGTTGGAGCGTTGGATTCATTGCAAGAGGTGACCTTCAGGAGGCGTTTGTGTTGGTGTCTTTTTTTTTTCTTGTACACAATAAAAATGCATTATCATATTACATACTGTACCTATATATTACTTCTCTACTAAAAAATAATGTAATTCATAAATTTACCTTATTGTTGAAGTTATGTCCATCTTGAAGTTTTGTGAAGTTGTGAATGCTCTACAGTAAATACATGCTGTAGTGCATTATGCTGTTAGCACTGTGTTGATTAAAAGTAGTTCTGCTGTATGTTGAGTATTACAATACAGAGTATGAAAACTATTGTACACTAAAATTACTGCAACTTTTAATTTTAACACTGTGTACACACTTAAATTTAACACTTGTTCTAACTGTTCACGCTACACACGATGTTTTTAGATGTTTGCATCAGCTTTGCTGGTGCTCGCTGCTGCTGTGGGTTCAGCTGCTTCTGAGCTGGTGCTGGCTGCTGTTGTACCAGTGCTTTGTACGGCTGTTCTTGTGCTGGGCACGGCTGTTCTTGTGCTTGGTACGGCTGTTCTTGTGCTGGGTACGGCTGTTCTTGTGCTGGGTATGGCTGTTCTTGTGCTGGGTATGGCTGTTCTCATGCTAGGTATGGCTGTTCTCGTGCTGGGTATGGCTGTTCTCGTGCTGGGTATGGCTGTTCTCGTGCTGGGTATGGCTGTTCTCGTGCTGGGTACGGCTGTTCTCGTACTTGGTACGGCTGTTCTCGTGCTTGGTACGGCTGTCCTTGTGTTGGGTACGGCTGTTCTCGTGCTGGGTACGGCTGTGCTCGTGCTGGTTGATTTTCTGCTACTAGTTCTTGCAAAATATTGCTTTATTTTTGGCATTAATAAGGCACTATTAGGAAGCCCCTGAGATATTTTGTTTTATAACCAAAGAGCTGTAGTAAAATAATGGTCAATTCCACAATTATTCTTCCACCGGCGGATAAATACTGTACATCAATTGCAGACAAAGCTAAGGGCCCTGGGTGCATACTGTACAAACGCAGACTAAGTCTATACATACACCCTTCAGTAGGCTGGTGTTTAAGCCAGATCCAGTAACATAAATCTCTCTTAAATATTCGATTTACATCAAATTATATATTTTTGGGTTATATAGTTAGTTTAGCAACGTTATTACGGTAATAAGAGCTATAAAAAATACTTTTTTGGAACTGATTTATTAATTTTATTATTTTGAAGCCCTAGGTCACTGAACTGTGGCGACGAAATCGAACAAAACAAGCATGGTGGTGGTGTGCTCCAGCATGGTGGACGGGATTAGACCCGTCTACTCGTGCTGGAGTTGTGCCGCCAATAACGTGAATAATTTCTCAAATAGCAGATATCTATCGTATTACAGTGTATTTTTGGTTTTATTTAATTTAGTTTAATTAGGATAATAGAGAGTTATTAAAACACCAGTTTTAGAAATGATTTATTAATGTGAAACGTTCAAAGTCATGGGTCACTGAACTATGACAACACAGACGAAAGTGAGTGAAACCTCACTGTAAAGTGAGGTTTACTGTACAGTATTCCCTTATCTGTCCACCCTCACTCATCTTGTTTCATCACAGAAAATGTATATAAGATTTCAACACATTAGCTAGCTATTCACGCTTCAGCCTTTAAATTAATTTACAAAGATACGTGTGCCACAAATCGGTGAACGAAAATCATTGAAACTCGGTCATTCACTTGTGTGGACCACTCTGGCTGGTGTTTGGTTAATATGCATCACTTCTTGTATGGATCATTTTGGCTGGTGTTTGGTTCATATGATTCACTTGCTATGTGGTCCACTTGTGTGATCCAACTTATCTTATGAAGGAATTAATAATTGTAATTTGTGATGGAATAGGAAAGTTTTCCACCAGTTTGTGAACTGTCTCGACGTCGTAAGCAAATCCAAACATCCCCCGCTTTGGCGAACCGGGTGAGTAAATCTGGCCTGAAAAGTGTGTGAACTAGCCGGAGATTCGTTGAATCAGGGTACGTTGAATCGAGGTTGTACTGTAATGAAATTGCAGTACTGTACAGTATTATTTTTATTACGGTTAGTGTTGAGATTTGTTCTCTAAGGACTTAATGTGCCATCTACATTCACCTCTCCCCTTTTTACACATTTATAACACTTATGCTGTGCATTGTGAAAATTCTGTCAAAATCTGATGAAAACTAACCAAGCTAATAGAATTTATGCTGCAAATATTTGAGTTTAATTTTTGCATTATAAATGCAGTGCAAAAATCCTAAACAGTATTGCTTCTTACATAATAATTTTGTATATACAGTACAGTACTTTCCATTGATTTGTAATAAATTAATCCAACATTTTAACGTTTTAATAAAAAATAAAACAAAAAAGTTGGCAACACTCCAGTTTTGATATTTTGAGCACTGTTATTGAAAGAAAAAATACTTGTTTTCAAATTAAGCGTAGTATTGTAGCTAAAAAAAACTGGGATTTCTTGTGCTATAAAAACAAGAATTGTCAGAAATTTAATAGTGCATCTAATAAAGATGAGACTATCCCTGTAAATGTCTGGGCTTCATAATTGTCACATGTACTTGAGAAGCCATAAGGAATAATGCATTATAGAACCAGTTTGCTAGGAGGGAATATTAAATATACTCTGGGAGGAGCCCTGTCGGCTCCCCGGAGCTATCCAGGCTGAATGGATATGTATATCTTTCTGGCATCAGTCAATGCATGGAGTTCTTGCCTACCAGGGACCACGAGTCAAAACCTGGCCCCCTCTAGAGAGGCATGAGGAGCAATGGCCTATAGAGACCCCCCTGTGGTTGGGAGCATTCTATGTTTGCCATCGACTGGGACAGGCGCCCAGAAAGGCAAGCGCCCCAAAACAAACCCCTATTCTGGTAAAAGTATTGCAACCGAAAGCTGAACAGGTAGACAAAACTCCCCAAATGAAAATTGGCAAACTAGCATGAAGTCATCACGTCGCTGTGCTGCTGTCTGTGCCACCCCCCATCCCCCCTCCCCAAGAGGGGGAAGGAGGAACCCCAGACCCACCAACCTACAGTTCTTAGGTTGATGGGAGTCTGGTGTGGTCGTGCCTCTGGCTCCAGTTTTCTGTTACAATTCTGTGCCTTGTGGTGTGGGTTGTCTCTTCAGGTGGTGCGTGAGCCGGGAGTGAGATTCCACGGTACTCGGGCTGCATGCACCTATCTTGAGGTTATCTTGAGATGATTTCAGGGTTTTAGTGTCCCCGCGCCCGGTCCTGGACCAGGCCTCCACCCCTAGGAAGCAGCCCGTGACAGATGACTAACACCCAGGTACCTATTTTATTGCTAGGTAACAAGGGCATAGGGTGAAAGAAACTCTGCACATTGTTTCTCGCCGGCGCCCGGGATCGAACCCGGGACCACAGGATCACAAATCCAGCGTGCTGTCCGCTCGGCCGACCGGCTCCCTGTACCCTGCACCTAGGGTACCCTTCCCTAGGTGCCTTGTAAGTACTGCCCTTGGGGCTTGTGGCCTCCTTCTGCAAGTCACCTTGGGATCTATCTCCGCTGTGCTATTTACTGCTCGGTTTTTGGCCGCCCTTGGAATCAGCTGGGGGTTTTTCTTGCACTTGATTGCCTCTGGGTAAGAGGTAGTTTTCGTCACTGGTAGGGGCACGGGGTACTGCACAGCAAGTTTTCACCTATAACAGCGGCCGGCTCTGTTCCGCCTGGGTACGTTGTCCTCTTGCGGGGTTTTCTTTAGTTTTTGTTTTCTGCCTGGTGGGGAGGGTCTGCTGTTGTGGTTCCCCCATTGATGTTCTTAATGTATATATATTCTACCTCTGTCGGTGGTCCTCCCCGCTTGGACCCCCATGAGTGTACACGTTCCGGGGTTCAGCTTTAGAAGTTTGTTTGGTAGACTTGGGCGCCGGTTTGCAGTACTCTGTCTGGGCTTCCCTTAGCGTGTAACCAAGGCTAAGGGCCCTGGAAACCCCACGTGGGCTATGTGGTCCGTTGGATGTTACCCCTGAGTCCCCCCCCCTCGCGTCTTGCGAGTTGGAAGGTTGCTCTGTCACCTTGTCTCAGGGGTGACACTTTCCTGTTTTGCCTCTGCCATGCTGCCTGTTGGTCGACAATTGTTTTGACCCGGAATCGTGCAACGTGTGTTGTCTCTACGTGCTCCCGTTCACCCAAGCCGCTGATAATGATGTGCGGGTGCAGGCAGCTGCGGCGTTGCATGCTATATCTTGATCTTGAGATGATTTCGGGGCTTTAGTGTCCCGCGGCCCGGTCCTCGACCAGGCCTCCACCCCTAGGAAGCAGCCCGTGACGGCTGACTAACACCCAGGTACCTATTTTACTGCTAGGTAACAGGAGCATAGGGTGAAAGAAACTCTGCCCATTGTTTCTCGCCGGCGCCCGGGATCGAACCCGGACCACAGGATCACAAGTCCAGTGTGCTGTCCACTCGGCTTACCGGCTCCCTAGGTTTAGGTTGCTGCAACGCTCTAGGTTGGTTGCGGCCCCGATGCCCCGAGGCTGCCCCGTTTTGGTTAAGGGTCTGGACTTGGGGGTGGGAGTCGCTTCGGCTCCGGTTCCGTCTGCTCCTCCTCATCCTTCCTCTTATGTTGTGCATACTTC
>WNGS01165339.1:8433082-8443082 GCA_020271785.1 Procambarus virginalis
CCCGTTCACCCAAGCCGCTGATAATGATGTGCGGGTGCAGGCAGCTGCGGCGTTGATGCTATATCTTGATCTTGAGATGATTTCGGGGCTTTAGTGTCCCCGCGGCCCGGTCCTCGACCAGGCCTCCACCCCAGGAAGCAGCCGTGACGGCTGACTAACACCCAGGTACCTATTTTACTGCTAGGTAACAGGAGCATAGGGTGAAAGAAACTCTGCCCATTGTTTCTCGCCGGCGCCCGGGATCGAACCCGGGACCACAGGATCACAAGTCCAGTGTGCTGTCCACTCGGCTTACCAGCTCCCTAGGTTTAGGTTGCTGCAACGCTCTAGGTTGGTTGCGGCCCCGGATGCCCCGAGGCTGCCCCGTTTTGGTTAAGGGGTCTGGACTTGGGGGTGGGAGTCGCTTCGGCTCCAGTTCCGTCTGCTCCTCCTCATCCTTCCTCTTATGTTGTGCATACTTCCTTTCCCTTGCTTCTGGCTCCAAACTGTAGGCGGGTTTCGGGGTTGGGGCAGGGTCTGGTTGGGTTGAGACTCGGGTGGTCTTGGGGGTTCTTCTCTTCCAGGTGGCGGCGGAGGCATTGGAGCCTGTTCCTCGGGCCGTGCCATATGGGTCTGACCAGTGGGCTCCCTTTCTTAGTATTTTGTACAGCTGCCCCGGCTTTTACTTACGGGGCTAGGACACTGACACAGTTCATTCTGTGTGTCTGTGGCCCATTTGGGTACTCAGCTTCCGCCTGTGTCCCCTTGTGCATGTACCACCCTTGTTCACTGGCCGTTCTTATCTACCCTGTCACTTCCCCACTTTCCAGGGTAGTGTCATTGGCTCCTAACAGTGGGTGTTAGGTGTTGTGTGTTTTGCTTGCACACTTTGTGTTGTCTTACAGTGACTCCTTTGTCTGTGTATCTTGTTCTTGTTGTACTGGGGGGGGGGGCACTGCCCCGCATTTCGGTGCTGTTTGTTTCATTTTTCGGCTCCTGGGTCTTTTCTCGATCTTTGGACACTCCGTTCCCTCGGTCCGTGTTGGTGTCCTCCTTCCTTGACTTGGTCTCTGGACACTCCTTTCTTGCTTATCTTCGGTGTCTGGGTGCACCATGACATCCATGGTGTCCCTCTGTGTATGTGCGACATCCCCCCCCCCCCACGCCATGCGTTGTGGTGGGTCGTGTACATTGCATTTTCTGCTGCTACTTGGTTCGTATTCCGGTCTTTTCCTTGCCTATTATTGTTTTTCTCCCCCTCTATGCTAAACATGGCTGTGTATCTTGGTTGGTGCTTCTTGGCTATATTGTTGTTAGGTGCTGGGGTGGGCCTTTGTCCTTGTTCAGTTCCCTGATTTTGGACTATTTTTGTTTTTTCAGACCGCCTCCTGTTGGCATTGACCTATAGAGGTCAGGTCGGGGAGTTTCCAGCTCGCCTCTAGCGCCCGTGTTTTTCTACCTCGTTGGTCCTCGTGGTAGGTTGTTCTTTTGATGTAGTCTCCTTTTTCTCGAGTGATGTTTGGGTCTGCTGCTTCCTGTAGGGTCCTTGGGTTGCTGCTTGGTTGGTCAGGCCGGGGGTGCTTTCTTTTGTTGTTCGGTTGCGGCTCTTCGCTGTTCTCTGCGCATCTCGGCCTCTTGGGCTATTGATGCGTTTTGGTTTGCCCGGATTCCCTTACTTCCCTCCTTCCTGTTCTGGGGTTCAGGTGTCCCGGGTTGTTGGCAAGGAACTTACTTTTCATCTGTGGTCGTGTTTTTATGTTAGAGCATGTGGCGTCCGCCTCCCGGATCCTTCCCTCTTTTCGTTATCTGTGGTGAGGTTGCTCTGGGGAGCCGACGGGGCTCCCCCCAGAAAACCAGCTTTGACTGTAATGAAACGGCATTTTCTGGGCGAGTCCATCCCTCCCTCTGGTTGGAGGTGTTTTTCGCATTTTTGGACATCCAGCCCAAGAACTGTAGGTTGGGTTGCCGATAGGTGGGTCTGGGGGCTCCCCTTTCCCCCTCCCAGGGAGGAGGGGGTTGCGCAGACAGCGGTGCGGCGACATAATGACATCATGCTAGTTTGCTAATTTTCGTTTGGGAGTTCTGTCCACCTGTTCGGCTTTCGGTCACAATACTTTTACCAGAATAGGGGTTTGTTTTGGGGAGCCTACCTTTCTGACCGCCTGTCCCAGTCGATGGCAGACATAGAATGCTCCCAACTGCAGGGGGGGGGGGGTCTATAGGCCATTGCTCTTTGTGCCTCTCTAGAGGGGTCCAAGTTCTGGCTCGTGGTCCCCAGTAGGCAAGAACTCCATGCATTGATTGATGCCAGAAAGATATACGTATCCATTCAGCCTGGATAGTTCCGGGGAGCCTCCGGGGCTCGCCCAGAAAATGGCGTTTCATTACATTCAACACTGGTTTTATAGAATGATACACTACTGTAATTTATAACTGTATGTACAGTATGTTTATTTCCCATTTAATATCTGACTTTCTTTTGTGCTGATGCCTTCCCCACCCCATAAAAGTAGGAAAAGTACTGCTGCTATTAAAGATTAAAATTATGTAGAATTACCGACTCTGGCCGTTTGATTTTAGGTGGTGGAATTAGCATCCCTGCCAAATGTAGAGAGTGCTGTGGGGCGTCTTCAGTGCATTAATTCAACCATTGACTTGATTCAAGCTCAGGCAAAAGAAGCTAGGGTTACTCTGCACCAATACAAAGATCAAGGTATTATAAGGGAGAATGAATGTGTTTCCTCTTATACAGTACGGTATGCATTACAGTAAGAGCTCGGTAATCTGAATTCCTGTAATCAGAATGAATTTGTGTTCATTGTTTTCTAGTAAGTGGTGAGAGAGTGGGTGAAGGACAGGAGTAAGCAGGTAAAGTATGAAAAATGCAAAGGTAAATGACTGGATTAACTGGTTGTGGTACAAAAAAAAAAAGAGCGTTGAATGTAATGAAATGCCATTTTCTGGGTGAGACCCGGAGGCTCCCCGGAGCTATCCAGGCTGATATGCTAATATCAGACTTTGGCATCAGTCATATGTATGGAGTACTTTGGGCCTACCGGGGACCACGGCCAAAACCTGGCCCCCGCTAGAGAGGCAAGGGAGCAATGGCCTATAGAAACCCCCGTGTGATTGGAAGCATTCTATGTCTGCCATCGACTGGGTCAGGCACCCAGAAAGGTAAGCATCCCAAAACAAAACAAATTATGGTAAAAATATTGCTACCAAAAGTCGAACAAGTGGATAAAACTCCCCAAACAAAAATGAGCAAACTAGTATGATGTCACCTGTTGCCGCACCACTGTCTGCGCAGCTCCCCCCTCCTCGGCAGGGTGAAGGGGGAGCCCCAGACCTTCCACGCCCCAGTTTTGAGGCTGGATGTCGAAACGCACGAAAAACCGCCGACCGGAGGGAGGAAGGGATGCCGGGGAGCCTCCAGGTCTCGCCTAGAAAATGGGATTTCATGACATTCAACACTGGTTTTCTTGGGGGAGCCCCTACAGCTACCTGGAGCTAACTACCCACAGAGTAAACAAGCATGCACTGAGGTGCTCCAACTCGCCCCCCAGGTAAACCTGAACCACAGTAGAAGTTTTTGCCAGTCAAGCATGCAGGTCCAATAGAACGAATGCCAAGCCCCCAGCAAAAAGAAAGGGCAGCCTGCTAACAAGGATGACTCCGGTACCTCGTAACACACCCAATAAGAAAAGCAGAACCGAGCTCAAATGAGGAAGGGTTCATTATTGAGTCAAAATCCGGGTTACGCAGGAGGTACACCGCAAGGGCCTCCCAAACCTCCTTAGGCGGGATTCGGGAAGCCGAAAATCTCCTGAAGTAAGGGATCGAAGAACTCGAGGAAACCCAGAACCGATCACGGGGAGGAGCCGAACCAATATCAAACTTGTACAGGGAAGGGAGGTAAGAAAACCCCTCCCCCTGCAACAATCCCCATGCAGAGGGCACCAACACCCAAGCAGGGTCAAATGGGGTCAAGCACCCCAAGGACCAGGGGCACGGCCGTCCTCCAAATCCTCTGCCTCTAAAGAAAAGACAGGGAAAAAGGGGGTCCGCTGGTCAGACCCTGAAGCCCCAGCCAGAGGAGCAGGCTCGAATGCCTCTGTAGCTGAACTAGAAGGGGGCAGCCCCAGAGAACGCCTGAGTCACCACCGGCTAGACCCTGCCCTGACTGAAATCCTCAGATGTTTGGGAGACAGCAGCAGGGAGGAGGGGGAACAGGACAAACCACAACAGGGGAAGAACGAGGGGACATGGATGAAACCAAAGTCGAAACATCTAACGACCCCAAGTCTGGGTCCCTATAACCAAAAGCGGGGCTGCCGCGGGACATCCGGAAAGACAACCAACGTAGCGTGTTGCAGCATCCGAAACCATGCATGCAATACCGATGCTGCCTGCACCCCAGTATCAGAATCAGTGGACTGGGTGAATTGGAGAACCAACAAGGAACACCACTCGCAGGACTCTGGGTCGAAGGTGTCACCGACCCAACAGGCAGCATGACTGAGGTAAGCCCGGCGAATGTCCCCCGAGACAAGGGGACAGAGCAACCTTAAAACTCGCACAAGGCGAGATGGGACCCAGAGGACGCTTCCATTGGACCAATGAACCTCAATGAGGGTTTCCAGGGGCCTTAGGCTGACTGCTAAGGGAAGCCCAGACAAGGTACTGCTAACTGGTTGACCCAAACTACTGAGAGAATAAAAGTTGAACCCTTGCGACGTGTACAATCACGGAGACCTAGCGGGTAGCCACCAGAATAACAAAGGGTAGACAATAATCAAGGGGCAGACCCCCCCCCCCCAGGCAACTAAGAAAAAGAAAGAAAAACCCTGCAAAAGTACGTCTCCAAGAGGAACAGAACAGGCTGCTGTGTAATAGGCAACCCATCCTCCGAATTGACAGTACGATTTAATACGAAGTGTAATAAGTACATTTCCTTACTGTCATACACAGTATATAATTGCACTTATGGGGCTGTTACATTTACCTCACCATTTATTCTCCTCATTTTCTGTTAAGACACTCAGATTTTAGGATAAAGTTTTCAAGTTCAAATTGGTATACACAAGTTTTAAATATCAGGAATTTCTTTTTCAGTTTTATTGAACAATAGAGATTTTATACAAAATTGGAAAATATCCTGAGTCTATCCTTGTGTCCATGACGTTCGCAAATTTGCTGCTTTAGCTGCTGTTTTTGGTAATATATCCTGAGCTGACATTCGTGCACGAGGATTTTGGAGGTTGAACAGGGTCCTGGCCGCCCATTACCTCATTAATGTTCCTGGCCCCAGTCAGGTGTGTGTGTGTGTTGCATTGGGTCGCGGGTTGCAGCCAGCTGTCTCAACTTTGCATAGAGATGCAAGTGGCGGCCGCCTCCTGGGTAAGTCCCTCTTTTCCTTTCTGTGGTTAAGTAGCTCCGGGAAGCTGAAGGGGCTCTTCACAAAACCGGCGTTGAATGTAATGAAACACCATTTTCTGGGAGAGTCTCAGAGGCTCCCCAGCAATCCTTCCTTCCTCCCTCTGGTCGGCAGTTTTCATGTTTTGATATTCAGCCAGCCTGCGCGTGGGGTCTGGGGAGGGGGAGGGAGCTGCGCAGACAGTGGCGCAGCGGCGGTTGTGACGTCATGCCTGTTTTCAGATTGTGGAGTTCTGCTTGGTAGTTTGGTTTTTGGTAGCAGTTGTAACTAGGTGCAGTTTGTTTTGAGATTCCTACCTTTCTGGGTGCTTAACCCAGTAGATGGCAGGCATAGAATGCTTCCAGCCACATAGGGGTTTCTATAGGCCATTGTTCTTCGTGCCTCTGAGGGGGCCAGGTTCTGGCTCGTGGTCCCCGGTAGGCTAGAACTCCAATCGAATTGACTGATGCCACAGTCTCATACATGTATATCAGCCCGGTATAGCTCCGAGTATCCTCCTGGTCTCGCCCAGAAAATGGAGTTTCATTACATTCGACGCTGGTTTTTTGGACACTAATAGTAAGAAATTAAACTACAGTAACTTGAATGCGGGTGAGCCCTATATGATTCGGATTACTGAGCGTAGACTGTGTATTTTATCTCCTGACTTGGCCCCACTATATTGAAAAAATGCTCAGAATATGTATTTCCAGAAGAAAAAATTACAAATACAAAGTTATATTTTTATAATCTAGCGAAGCTTTATGCACTTATTAATGCAGATGGGGAACCTGAGCTGGTGCTGAGCACAGCGGAGTTGGTGGCCCTGTTGACAACGGTGGTAGTACAGGCTCAGTGCTCTCACCTTGTATCTAACATCTACTACATGACGCACTTCGTCTTCTCTGTTACTGAGGATGATCCACTCTGGTATGGAAGAATAGAATGTGTATAAAAATTATTGATTTGTACAGTATATCAGAATATTTTATGCCATTATTCAATAAGATCCTTCACTGCCATCTGTTTCATCTTACAAGTTATTTATATTTTTATTTATTAACATGTTTTCCATAGAATTGTTTTCTTGTTTAGCAATTTTTATTCCAAAGTTTATTATTTTAAAACAAAACATGTATACAGTACAATATTTATAAAGGAAAATATGCTCATTCATGTCATTTTGTCCATTTTTAAATTTTGTGGAAAAATGTTAGTTTATATTATATCATGTAAATGTAAATATAGGTATAGCTCCCCAGTTTGCACTACTTTTAAATTTTGGACAGGAAAAGTCTTGGTCTGTTGCGACTCACTTTGGAGAACATAATGAAGCTTGATGTAGCTCGCCTTCCACCTGCCACCAAAAACATGCGAAAGGAGCTTTCCCTTCAAGACCTTATGCAGGTTAGAGCATCTTGTCATGATATTGTTTTTCCACATTTTAATCTCTTGAATATAGAAGTACATATGCAACTTATTGTAGTGGTTAGGACTGTATTGTTGACCGGGAATGCCAATTTAAATATCTTGGGAGTGTGTAAAGGAAATATTGTTCACCCAGCTGTTCTTCCTGTGATGAACTGGATGAATTGACACCCATTATTACTATTGCTGTGTCTTCCATCTGCTCATATTGTCATGCCTTTCAATGAGTTGGTCATGTAACATTGATGCTGCTATTGGTGTAATATTTAAATTTAGGATTTGTAAGGAATTTATTTAGCATTATGAATTTAGCACTCATTCATGAGGACTTCATACCTGAAAAATTCTGTGACTGTGGAATTACAAATACTGTCTCCACTCGATTATCCGTACTATATGGGAAGTACCCCCAGCCGGATATTTACGTGTTCTGGATAATGGTAGTTTTCACCTCCGAGTCTAAAAGTGACCATTTCCAACTATTTTTATACTACAAACAACATAATTTGAATTGCCTTGCCACATATAATTATTAAATATTCAACTAGAAACCTCAACTTACCTTGTTGGTCGTCTTCTTGATTGATGCCACACATCTTCAAGTTAAGAATTCATAACAATTTACGTAACCTATACTAACACAACACTAAAATTAACACTTAAAATTACTGTTCAGTTCATTAAGGAAAGTTAGTTTTGACTGCCAGCTGCTGAAGCCTCACTGGTTGAAGGCATTTGGGTTGCCTGTGAGGCCTCGCTTGTTGAAGGCATTTGGGTTGCCTGTGACACCTCACTGGTTGAGGTGTATAACATGTAACTTGTCTTTATTTGGTAAGACAACCTTCTTCCTCTTAACACCTCCAGAATGATTGATGCTGCTACCAGACATAGTCTTGGGCAAAACTGTTCAAAGTTACTATGAAAATAAAAAAAACTTATTTAAAAAAAATATTTCACTAATGGCGCGGCACTGTGGTATAACATGAGGGACGGGAGCACATGGGTTGACCAGTGTTGGACGGGTCCACGTGGGGCAGCTATAGCACGTTACGTAGGCCGCCAGGAGGAAATATCTCACAATATTTTTTAAGGAAACTTCAGCCTGTGCACATTGTTTTCAGGAAACTTATATATTATTACGTAATTACTAGTATTTCTTTTGTTTTTGGCTATGATGAATTATTCTAAAATTAATGGCAATTCCTGTACCCAGGTGGTCCCACCCGACGCTCCCCTCCCACCCTCCCAACACCTCCCACCCACCCCACCCCCTCCTCCATTATGCATCTAGAGCCACAGCCAGATGGGATTAATACAGTACGGCCCACCCCATGGCTTTCACATCCGGACAATTCAATGATTATCCGGCTGACTGTCCAGATAGTGTAACATCAGCAGCAAGTTAACCGGCTCCGATTTTTTATCCGGCTAAACCAGCTTTTATCCGGCTCCCACCACCATTTTGGCCGGATATTGAGAACTTTATCCGGTCACGATTTTGGCCGTATAAGAGCGTTTTCCGGATGTTCGAATCCCAGATAATTGAGTGGTTACAGTATTGAAATATGACTGAGAAAAATGGGATATGCTTAGGAGACCTCCAGAAGACCATCTTTTTTTTTTCTTTATTACATTTGTATCTCAAAAGGTGTCCACCCACCAATATATTCTGCAAACAACAGGGTAATATGATTGTGTGGAAAGTGAGTGGAATAAATCAGGGGCAGAAGTTGGAAATGGCAAAAGCATTTAATGATGCATAAACCTAGCACATCAAGTTTTCCAAGACAAAAATAGGAAATGATAAAGGAAGAGTAGAATGGAGTAAATGTTACAAGAGCAGCAGTGAAAGAAGATGAGTATGGAATGAGTGAAGAGTAATATGGGGCAATAAATAGCTTTCTTATAGCAGTTCAAGGGGGACATTACTTCCAAATTTGCCCAAAATATGCAATAAATGAAAACTGGTTCGATTTAAATCAAACTTTTTTGATGAGTTGTACATGAAAGAGTTTCATCTGGTCCAAGTCTCGGCATCATAGCATAAATAGGAAGGGAGAAAAAAAAAATATTGAAGTTAGGTGTCAAAATTATTCCAAAATAGTCAAAAACAATTATCAAATACAAGTGTCAACTGAAATCATATCTATGACTCAGCTATCACAATTGCATATATTAAAAAAATATTATAATTAGCTTTATTAGAAAAAATTATTTTTTTTTTTCCAAAAATTTTTTTTTTTGTTTTTTATCGGACGATTTGCATGAAACTTATACACGTGACTGCACATAAGCCTATCTGTAAGGGTGCCAGCTTTGGAGAAAACTGGTTGATGTCAACCTCAGCCACAGCTGGCAGCACCTTAGATTTTATTATTTTCGTATTTATTTTCAGTGTTTTCAACTAACATAAACGTTTGAATAACTCTTTCATTTTTTATTCAATTTACATGAAACATACACCTTATGTGTAAAGTGGACGTCTCTAAACTCGCAACTTATCGCTTTTTCCTAAGTTCATTTATTGGTTTTATAATAGTAATAAACATGACATATTTGTATAATTTTTTGGGGGAACTTTGAATATTTGTATTAGGAAAACTAAAGATGTTTTGGAAACTCCATAAGTTACGAGCCTTTATTATATGCTAATGTGTCAGAAAAGTGTCATAGAATGATTATATCTGAAAGGTGTGTTTTTTTTATTCACACTTGAAAATGTGTAAAATTCGTTGAAAAAAAAAATATATATCTCCCTTTCTATTTATGCTGCAATACTGAAACTTGGAACAATTGCAGCCCTTTTCATATACAAGTCAAAAAATATTGGTTGACATTGAACAACTTTTCCAAGACCAAAGTAATGCCCCCTCAAGGTGCTTGTGTGTGAAATGTTAGTGTTAGTTTCTCCTGATAATGGAAAACCATTGACTATGATTTTCCATTACCAAGGACAGGAAGCCTGTTAGGCATATTAAGGTTTCCATAGGCTAGCGACTTACCTTGCCCAGGATGCAGCCCACAAGAAACATGCCCTAATGACTCCATCCTCTGAGGGGAAGTGAACCAGTGGGACCTTTTGGTTGGAAACTGAAAGCATGTAAAATAGAATGAACGAGGAGATTACAAAAAGGTAAAGTAAATTATTCGGGAACGGGAAGTTCTTTTGGATTGAAG
>WNGS01165339.1:8445582-8493676 GCA_020271785.1 Procambarus virginalis
GCTGATGGTCGTCCATTTCTCCCCCCCCCCCCCCCCCCTGTACCCATCTCCGAAGCGTCTGAGGGTTTTGGAGTCAGGGCAGGGTGGTGAGACTCGGGCAGTTTTGGGAAATGTCCCATCTAGTGTGGCGATGGAGGTTTTTGAGCCTGTTCCTGCAGCTGGTACTTCTGGGTCTGACCAGTGAGCCCCCTTCTTTCCTGCTTTTCCGGTTGACTCTACCTTTTTTTTGAGGCAGTGTGTTTGGAGGACAGCTCGGTCCCGAGTCCTGGTGTGCAGGATCACGGGGAGGGGCTGACTTGGGGGGGGTTTGGGCCCTTGTTTGACCCTGCTTGGGTTTTGGTACCCTCTAAGCGGGGCTTGTTGTTACAGCGGGTGGGATTTTCCTATATCTCCTCCCTGTACGAGTTTGATATGGCGTCGGCTCCTCCCCGGGTTCGGTTCCGGGTTCCCTTGGGTTCTTCGGTACCTTCCTTCGGAGGTTTTCGGCCTTCCGCATCCCGTCTCATGAGGTGTGGGAGGCACTTTGCGGCTTACCTCCTGCGTGACCCAGATTATGCCTTTGTGACGGATCCTGCCTCTTTCAAGTTCAGTTCTTCCTTTCCTTACTGGGTGCATTATGAGGTTCCAGGGGTCATCCTGGTTTGCAGACTGTCCTATCATTTCGTTGGGGACATGGCATACATTGTCGGTCTCTCACACTTGAGTAGCGAGAGACTTACCATTATTCAGGTTTACCTGGGGCGCAAGTTTGAACGCCTCGATGTGTGTTTGTTCGCCCCTGCCCTTCCACGGGACTTTGGCCTGGTGCAACTTCACGTGCAGGTTCCCTCCCTTTCGGGGAGACTGGTGGCTGAGAACTTGCGTGCCCGTGGCCATTTGACTCCGGTTCTCATTTTTCCCCTCTCAAGCCGTCTTCAGACTGGCTTGAGGAGGATGTAGAGGCACTGGGTGCCAATCCTAGGTTGAGTGTACTGGTCTTGGTAGTGCAGGCATCTACTGCCCTGTTGAAGCTGTTTGCGCCGCCGTTTGCAAAAGGTGTCAATGTTCTTTGCTTCTCGTCTTGTGTGCCATCAGGCGGTGCTCGCTCAGTCCTTGGAATCTGCTTGGGAACTGGCTCTTAGGTTTTCTACACTTTTTGTCTTTTGCTGTTTGCAGAGTTTGTGGTAGTGCAGTATCTGCAGGCAGCTTCTTCTAGTTGTCGTTCCATGTCGGACTTGTTGGTTCTCCGGAGCACCCGTGGAGTCTATTCCCAGAGGGGTTGTGCCAGGGCTCAGGAATCCTTTCGTCGTGGTAGGCCAGTGGTGCAAGTTTCCGAGTCGGCGCAATCTTCGGAGCCAGCAACGTCTAGTCGGCATCGTGAGCGCTCTGCTCGTCAGTCAGCTTCTTGTAAGGGGCATCGGCCCTTTTGCGGTTCGTCCTATTGACGGGGAGATGGGGGAAAGGCTTGTGGTCTTTGTTCACGCCTGGTCCCACGATATGTGGGGGGGGGGAGTTGTTTTGGGTCATTTCTTGCAGTGGCATTGGGTGGGCCCCTACCTCTTCGGGGGGCTCGGGGCTGGTGGGGCAGGCCTTCTCTCCTGTGCTCTGTCAGGTCATCTTGAATTAGGTTTGCTTGGGCGTGGTGGAAACGTCCCTGTCCCTCAGGTGGGTTTTCCGCCTGTTTCCAGTTCCTGTTCCTAAATGGGACTGCACGGACATGCGTTTCATTCTGGACTTGTGCTGTCTGAATCCCTGGGTCTATTGCTCCTCCTTTCGGTTTTCTACTATCACAGACCCGTCTTCTTTTTGGATGGTGTCCCTGGATCTCCAGGATGCTTATTGGCATGCCCCGATTCATCCAGGGTTCAGGGACTGGCTTGGTTTTGTTGTGAGGCGTCAGGCTTATTGCTTTCGTTGCCTTCCATTTGGCTTGAATCTGGCACCTTGTGTGTTCACACGCCTTACCCGAGTCATGGTGGCCCGTCTGCTTCTCTTAGGGGTTCAGGTTCTGACCTATGTCGACGACTGGCTGGTGTGGTCTCCCAGCCAGTCCGGGTGTCTGCTCGCAGGGTTCGGGTTCTTGACAATCTGGAAGAAGTCCCATCTGGTTTCCTCTCAGGTTCGGACTGGATGGGTCTTGTATTCACCTAGTTGTGCTTGCGGGGGTTGAGCTCTGCTCTTTCGGCCTGCCTCTCGACTGTTTCTCTCTCACTCTCATCTGTCAACCACTCTCAACTGGCCTGTCAATCAACTGTTTCTAACTACTATTTTTTTTTTTTCACATCACAAACACACGCCCCAGGAAGCAGCCCGTGACAGCTGACTAACTTCCAGGTACCTATTTGCTACTAGGTAATAGGGGCATAGTGAAAAAAACTCTGCCCAATGTTTCTCACCGGCGCCCGGGATCGAACCCAGGCCCACAGGATCACTGTCCAGCGTGCTGTCCGCTCGGCCGGCCGGCCCCGCAACACAACAGACTCTGCAAACTCTGACTGCTTCCTTGTCTCTCCCTCCGGAGTCTTCCCTGGTTATTCATTTGCAGCTGTCTTTCTTTTCTGGCAAAGTATGAGACTGCTGCTTTCCGGAGGGGTCCTTGGATTGTTGAAGATTAGTTGGTCAGGCTGGGGGTGCATCATGTGTTGTGTCCATTTGTGCTTTGGGTTGATTCGGTTTCCCTTCTTCCCTGTACTCGGGTTGGGTCTCTCAGTGTTCGTCCGAAGGGTTATTCGGTCTTGCCAGCCTGCGATCTCTCCCCGTGCCCATGATGTTCGTAAGTTTGCTGCGCCTGCTGCCATCTTCGGTAACATGTCTTGGGCTGACATTCGGGCACGGGGGCTTTTGGCAGTCAAACAGGGTCCTGGCTGCATGCTACCTCGCAAATGTTCCTGGGCCTAGTCGGGCCTGTGTCCTTTGGATCGGTGGTTGCAGCTTGTCGTCTCGACTTCTAGTTGAGTTGTGAACACCGACCGCCTCCCGGGTAAGTCCCTCTGTTTTCCTCTTTGGTGAAGTAGCTCCATGGAGCTGAAGGGGCTCCCTCCAGAAAACCAGCATTGAATGTAACGAAACTCCATTTTCTGGGCGAGTTCCGGAGACTCCACAGCAACCCTCCCTCCCTTAGGTCGGCGGTTTTTCGAGAGGAGGGAGCTGCTCAGACATGCGCCGCGGCTCATGTGACATGCTTGTTTGCTCGTTTTTTATTTGGGGAGTTCTGTCCACTAGTTCGTTTATTTTAGTCGTTTTAACCAGAATAGAGGTTTGTTTTGGGGAGCTTACTTTTCTGGGTGCCTGTCCCAGTCGATGGCAGATACAGAATGCTTCACAGTCACATGCGCATTTCTATAGGCCATTGCTCATTGTGTGTCTCTTAAGGGGCCAGGTTCTGGCCGTGGTCCCCGTTAGGCCTAGAACTCATTCACACTGACTGATGCCAAAGTTTAGGGATAGACACATCAGCCCGGATAGCCCAAGGAGCCTCCGTGACTCGCCCAGAAAATGGCGTTTCATTACATTCAATGCTGGGTTTTTTCCTCCTTTTATATTTAGGCTGCGATGTTGAAACTTGGATCATTCGGAGGCCTTTTCATATACAAGTAGTCAAAAAAGTTTGATTGAAATTGAAAAACATTTAATAAACCACTAATAAGCCCCTTAATGTATGCATTTAATTATATAAATGTTCACCCATTTTTTTTTCCTTTTTGTATGATTAATGTATTCATGAAATTGGTTGAATGCAATACTGCATTATGAGAAGCTATTAACTTTACATGTTTTGGCATAGGGGAATTAGCACTCGGTGTCAACTCGGTGAAATTAAGATGTGTTGAATTTGGATGCTGGTTCAGATTTACTGATTGGCACCCGGCATTAACTTGTAATTCCATGTCATTAATCCTCTGCTTCTGAGGAGTAGAATTCAAAATGCTCAAAAATTGCTGTTAGTGATTGTTAAATTTCTGATGGAGCAGAATCTTGATTTCATTTTGATTCCGGTTGATACTATTAGTGGAGATCTTTTCATGGTGGATAACACTGCTCATCAGCATTAACATCTTGAGGATCATTATATTTGTAGTTTCTCATTATTTATATCAAATATTCCATCTGGTTCTGTCCAATAATGTGACTCAATTAGTATGCTGCAACCATTGTCTCGACACCAATTCATTCACTGCTTAATTACAGGCTTCCTTTCACATTTCTGTAATATTTTCCAATATTTTTGAGTCTTCCTCAAATCACTTCTTACATCTTAGTAGTTAAAATTTTCAAGTTTATTATGTCAACTAATACTTTATATGCAATAAACCATCATTTCTTGCCACAGAGAGTTTCTGTCGGGCATCCCATCATCTTTGCGTGAGAGCTTGCGGCGCAGACAGTCACAACAGAGAAGTGCCATTCAGTCATCACTCAATGGGTAGGATGTATCATGACCTTCATCAATTAGTGAAATGTTGTCATATTCGATATACTCCTTTTAAAATAATTCAACCTACCATCAGAATGATCAACACATTAGACTTAACAGTTTTATTCTTAAAGATTTAAAACTGGATGGCTTGCTTGTCTGGGTTACAGCCAGTGAAATAATTTTGGTAGCTACATGTGTGAAGTGATGGGACTAGATTATATTTCAGTACACATGGTGCCTAAGGTTGATGGGCTGTATTTTGTGCACATAGCACAACTAATATTTGTGGGTGTATTGCAGAGGCAGAGTTTGAACCTTTGGTAGTTGTATTCTGCATAGGGATTTTTATTCCTAACATCTAAATCCATCACACACATGATATGCAAGCCCATGTAATGAATGGGGAGTGGTATTTGCAAGCAATTGTTGTTATATATCAAACTTAGTTTCTCTGATTTATACAAAGTCCCAAAATTCAGACCATTTTAGAAATATTAGGAAAGATATCCAGATTTTCAGTCACTCACACTGCACTTTGTTGAATTTTTGAATGATTGGATTTTGCAGCAGGGTTTGAGGTAGCTTTGTTTAGCTTTATGAACAATGGTAATGTATTGCATTATGACGGGTTAAAGTGCAACAGTTACTTCAGAAGTTTCATACCTTCGTGCCTCCAGAATCTTGAAGTATGATTTTTTAAATGGTTTTGTAAAGATGTAAATAACAGATTGATGGTTTGGTAAATGATGATTTTGATACAGGATATTGTATCATAATGTCTTCAGCTACATGTGTACGGTATGGGCTATTTTACCTGCCACAGAAAATGGCAGTTTACCCTCCTTATTTAATGTTATTTGAAATCGACCAAATAAAACTTGCCAAAACAAACTACTCAAGTTTGACAAATACTGTATATAATTTTGTAAACACACAACTTGAAATTTGTTGGCAGTTTATTGGTTGAATTTTTTTTTGCAGTACAGTACCTATTAAAAAATAGAAGGTACATTGTGATGGATAGAGGCTAGTAATAAGCTTATGTAGAACAAATATAGTATTGTAGTTACAGACGTTTGACCACTGAGGGCAAGCAGTGGTAATGTGAATAAATAGCACTTGATATACATACAGTACATATTTCCATTTATATTTGATTATGCAAAAATGTACTTTTAGTGTAAATATATGCAGTAATAAATGTTATTTGATATTTACATTATAAATGTTGATATATTTAACATTTCTTTGCATTGTTCAAAACTTCGGATTCCATCAGTAAACACAGTGCAGGGAAAATATTACAAGTGTAGCTTCCCAAAGTAAGCAATAATATTTTCTAGCTACAGTACTTTTGTGCAGAAATGTTATTTTCCAGTGTAGGTGTTAGGTGCCTTATCAGTAGTCTTCTGTCAGTGTTTGTAGTGGATAAAATCCCACACAAAAACCCTTGTGATATTGTCCGTCCATACATATACACGATTTTTGCAATGTGTGTTGGTATTCCAAGCTGTATGAACAAAATGTTGTAATAAAATGCATAATGTTCAGTGTGCTAGATAAATATATCTGATTATAAATTGAAGTAAGAACAATGTCAGTACAGTTGAGGCTTAATTTATTAAAGATTTTTTTGTATATGTGGCAGTAAACAGAAGCATCTTTTGTAAGATAGTATTACAGTAATTCCTTGGGTTACACAAGGGATGTGTTCCTGTAGAACTTTGTGCAGAATGAATTTACACACGCCAAACATATCGTTATTGGTAAAATTAGGGATGTGTTCCCACAGACCCAAATCATGGTATTTTCCACTCCTATCTCAACGAAACATGTACATTTGTATATTACAAATGCTCTCAAATGTACATTTGTATATTACAAATGTTCTCAAATGTACATTTGTATATTACAAATGTTCTCAAATGTACATTTGTATATTACAAATGTACTCCTATGAAATCATCACAAATACATTAACGTGAGTATGGTACTCAACATACTATATAAGCTTGCGTATCCAACTTAATGGTACCTTTGTTTACGAATTTAATCCGTTCCTAGAGACAGTTTGTCAATCGAAAATTCGAAAACTGAAACGAATTTTCCCACAAGAAATAATGTAAATTGAATTAATCCGTTCCACACACCCAAAAATATTAACTAATTATGGTGTGCATATTAGTGATACAATTATGATGTTCATAAAACAATAAACAAATAGTTTTGCTGTTGTTACACTATATACACAGGTTATATATAAGTATCTGCATGTTTTGTTCACCATAACGAACTACTAAGTTGGTCTTGAGAGTCAAAAAGCAACGAGGAGTGGCCGCCACACACCAGCGAGCCACTCGCTGCCACTCCCTCCCTCAACACCACCTCACTCACCCTCATTCACCTCCCACAATACTGTTTTTGCATTTATTCACTATACACAGACGTTATATATACGTATTTACATGTTTTGTTCACCATGACTGTACATCTAAGATTGTATGGTGAGTAAAGGCACAGACATAGCTACTCACACAGTCAGCTGATCGGCGGCCGCCCTCAAGGCCAGACGCACTAATATTTCTCCTCCAACAATATTGTTAGTGGTGTTATTACGCTATATACACACATTATATGTAAGTATCTACCCGTTTTATTCACCATACCTGTACAAATAAGCTGGTATGGTGCCCAAAGACCATAGTGGCCATCAGTAAACAACATGCCAAGTCGTGCAGACGACGCTCCTCCCTCACCAAAATGGCGGCTCCCAACCTACTCCTCTCGCTGTTATCTCACACTATACACACGTTATATATAAGTATCTACATTTGTGTTCACCATAGCGAACCACTAGTTGTTATGGTGAGTGCAGTCAATAAATGGTGGCCACACACAGTCAGAAGACGACGCCACAACCCTCCCTCCACAGCCTTACTCCTCCCTCCATAGAGCACAGTGCTAAATATCACCACACTCCTGCTATTATCAGAATCCTGGTCAGTTTTATCACAGTCAGGGGGGCTTCAGTAATACTATCACTGCTAAATAATAGCTGTATCATATAATGGCATTTGTAGGCGATGCTGTGGTCACAAGCTGAACAGCGGTGCTGTGAGCTCGTGCTGCGTGCGCCAGCCTTGATGGCTTGCTCAATACTGATGCTCTAACTCCCAAGAATGTTGGCCTGGATTTATTTTCTAGGTGGCATCTGGCAACTATCGGTCGTGGCTGTACTATAGCTGCCCCTATCCCAGGCGGTGTGTTTAAATTATAGCGCTAGACACGAAATCATATATATATGATGTGCACGGTTTTGGTTTTGTCACTGATATCATATATGTATGATTTGCGCGGTTTAAGGGTTAATGGTTAAACTAATGGAACAAAGATGCCGGAAGTATATAAGAAAATTCACTTTTGTATACAGAGAGGTAGAAGGTTGGAATAGGTTAGGTGATAATGTGGTGGAGGCCAAAACCGTCAGTAATTTCAAAGCGTTGTATGACAGTGCTGGGAAGACGGGACACCATGAGCGTAGCTCTCATCCTGTAACTACACTTAGGTAATTACACTTGTGTAATTACACACACACACCCACATCCCAGACAGTCTCTGCTGACTCTATCTTCTCTCCCAACACCCCTTACCCTGAAACCAGCCACCTCAACACCTTCCATACCCCGTGCCTCCAGCCTTTGCTACCGTATGACCCAATGTCTGCCTTATTCGACGAAATCTTTGGTTATCCGAATTCCTATTTGGATACGGTGAAGTTCTTATCCAGCCTCAAAAACTACCTGATAACCCAAAGAATTTGAAAAGCCAGCTTCGGATAAGCGACCTTATACAGTACTGTAATAATGTGTATAATAAAAATTAATATTGCATATAAAAATGGCTGTGTTAGTTTATAAGTGAGAGTAAGGGGCAGATTTGGTGTCATTTGCATTAGTTACCTATCTTTACTTTAGAAAATTTACATGCTGGAGAGAGAGGTTGATCTAATAGGTATATGCACCAAGGTAAGGATATATCACTGTAAATGGCACTGACTCTAGTTATGAACTTTTAGGCAGCTTGCCTATTATTATTATTATTATTATTATTATTATTATTATTATTATTATAATTCATTGTGTCGGGCCAGGCAACCAGTGTGTATTCATTCACATTAAACTTGTATCTAGGCCCCCCCCCCCCCACCACATTCCACAAGGTCGAAATACTGACCCCGCCCAGGATGCAACCTACAACAAGCTGACTAACTCCTGAGTACCTACTAACTGCTAGGTGAACAGAGGCATTAGGTGATAGGAAATGCACCCAATCATTTCTGCCCTCCCCGGGATTTGAACCCGGAATTATTGATTGCGAGTTGAGAACGGGCCCAACTGTACCACCGGGACCCCTTGTTTGTTATTGTTTTCACATAAACATTTTCTTCTATTGTTAACACATTTTTTGTATATACAGTACAGTATTTATATGATTGTTCGGATAGATTCATTCATTATAGCCGTATTAACACATGTAATGGGAATCATTCTTTAAGCTTATAAATTTTTGTGTAAAAAGAAGTGTTTATGTTGAATGATTTTCATGTTACCTAAACCAGCTCAATTGCAAAGTTCATTATCTACTGTAATACTAAACACAGATTATTGTAGCCCAGTGAAGGAAGTAATAAAACTAAGCATTTGGTACTGAGCATAGTTATTACACATGTGCGTGCACACACACTACACACGTGCCAGAAATGTGTGCACATGTGCATACACACACACACAACTTAATTAGCATAGTTTAAAATGTTTGTGTTAAGAAGTACCTTGAGGTACAGTACTGTTGATGTATCGAGTTATTGTTGATGCAGCTTCAAATTCTTAAAATAAGTTTGACAGGCCAAGCTAGCCTAGCCATGCACTGGAATATTTTCATAAGTTAATGACAATTGTCAATTTTATAATTGGTTGCTATTACATATTTTGTTTAGGTCTTAAGAGTCTCTGAATGTGGTTAGTTCACACATTACTATAGTACAGTAATGTTTGCTGGAACTAGGAGCAGGGTAAGTACAGCACCTATTTAATTTTGTAAGAAAGTATCCCAAGTTTTAGATAAGCTAATGCATTATTACAGAGCATTATTGACTTTTTGGATATTAAATAGCAGAAGTTTTGAAGTGCCTCACTATTATTATAGAGTTAATACGTGATTAGTAACTAATAAATGCTAGGTAATGTGTGAATTAAATGTCACAGTCTCCCAAATAGATATACTGTGTGTTTCGTGGAGTTATTGCTATGTTCAGGGCAATAACAGTAGTGCATATGGCTTTGATTGTGTGTGTTTATTAGCCTCAGAGTGGCTTTGATCTGTGCCTCATTTCTTTTCCTACAGACTGCCTTCAGGTGCCGCTGCACCTTAGTCTTCTGCATTCCCGTAGTGTTGGTCTATACCAGGGGTGGGGGAAACTTTCAACATACAAAAATCATATTTCATGAGATTTCATATCATAAGATTTCATTGTATTATGTGCTGTCAGCATTCAATTATGTCGAAAATAAACTTAAGATCAAGCTTCATAAATTTAAATTGCCTTTGAATGCCACACTTAGTACCATAAGAGGCTGCAGGTTCCCAACCCCTGGTCTAGATACTCCTAATTTTGCAAACAGTGATCAATAGTTTGTGTGAAAAAGGTACAGTATGACGGGAAAACTATCAACGAATGGGTAACTTGGTCTTGTATCATGGGAGTCAATAGTTAGCAAATTTTTACTTAAGTAAAATGTCATCCAATAATGGCTTGCCTCATTAATTGTCTTTATTTACCTAAAGAAAAAGTGTAGACATTGGGTTTATCCACCTTAATTATTTCTTACTCCTGCTCAACCACTTGGGATGCACAGTTGAGACGGTCTCGCTTCATGCAGGTCGGCAGCGCTCGACCGTCCAAGTGGTTGGGTATCATTCCTTTCCCCTTTTCCATCCCAAATCGTTATCCTCATCCCTTCCAAGTGCTGTATAGTCATAATGGTTTGGCATTTTCTCCTGATAGTTTCCCCTCCCACTTTTCTCTCCTGTAAGGCTGCGTCACCTGTTGTTATTCTTACAGGATTACGAAAGGATTAATTAAGGTGATGGAATGAAGGAAATTACTATTTTGTTCAAACATTATAGAGTTAAGGCAAGACACATTGTTAACAAGTGGCAGTGTTGAAGACTAAAAACCATTTAATAATAATGACTTGTATAAACTTGACTAGTTTATAACTGGCTTATGTATTGGCCCTGCTTGAAGGACTTGTCTATTTTGTTTCATAAAATAAAATCGGTGTAGAATGTAATGAAACGCCATTTTCCGGGTGAGACCCGGAGGCTCCCTGGAGCTTACTAGGCTGATATGCTAATGTCGGACTTTGGCATCAGTCATGTGTATGGAGTTCTATGGGCCTACCAGGGACCACGAGCCAGAACCTGGCACCCTCAGAAGAGGCAAGGGAAGCAATGACCTATAGAAACCCCCGTGTGGTTGGAAGCATTCTATGTCTGCCATCAACCAGGTCAGGCACCCAGAAAGGTAAGCATCCCAAAACAAAACCCCTATTCTGGTGAAAATATTGTTACCAAAAGCCGAACAAGTGGATAGAACTCCCCTAAACGAAACGAGCAAACGATCATGACATCACACGTCATTGCGCCGCTGTCTGCGCAGCTCTGCCCTCCCCGGGAGGGGGAAGGGGGAGCCCTAGACTCCACACACTGGCTATCCACCCATTAGGTTTTAGGCTGGATGTCAAAACACGCAAAAAATGCCAACCGGAGGGAGGGATGCCGGGGAGCCTCCAGGTCTTACCCAGAAAATGGCGTTTCGTTACATTCAACGCTAGTTTTCTGGGGGGAGCCCTTTCGGCTCACCGGAGCTAACTACCCACAGAGGAAAAACTTAGGGAATTACTCGGGAGGTGGTCGCTGCTCACTCCTCAACTCGGTCAAGACAACTGGCTGCAACCGCCGACCCAAAGTGACACAGGCCTGACTAGGCCCAGGGACATTTACGAGGTAACAAGCAGCAAGGACCTTGTTCAACTGCCAAAAGCCCCGCGCCCGAATGTCAACCCACAACATGTTGCCAAAGACTGCAGCAAGAGCAGCGAACTTAAGAACGTCATGGGTACAGGGATAGACCACAGGCTGGCTAGCCTTAATAACTCTGTGGACGACCTGGGAGACCCGCACCTGCAAACAGGGAAGAAGGAAAACCGGATCAACCTAAAGCGCGTCCCCAGACACAGAAGCCGTGGTGTGCAAATAACGGCGAAGAGCCGCAACTGGACACAAAACATGATGCACCCCCGACCTAACCAACCAAGCATCCACAACCCAGGGACCCCTCCGGAAAGCAGCAGTCTCATTCTTTGCCAGAACAGGAGGAGACGGCTGCAAACGAAGAAAACCATCACGAAGACCGAAGGAGCAGAAACACCTGCGCCGGAGGAGAGCATGAAGCTCACCAACCCGACCCCCAGAAGCCAATGCCAACTGAAAAAAGAGCTTGGAGAAATAATCCTGAACCAAAGCGAAGATGGAGGCAGAAACGGAGGGACCGCCAGGAAACTTCGTACTGCCGCCGAGACGAAACGCGCAAGTGGGACACTAACAAGGAAGCCACCTGATCACCATAGAGATGATGATAAATCCAAGTCAAAAATACCATACGCGAAGACTCGAGGAGAAGATCAAACCAGCCACGTGACGTTCCGGTCCGATCTGCTTGAAATGGCGGAGCCACGGGAAAACCTCCGGGTTTGAACACCGAGCAAGCAGCACCTGAAACCACGGCTGGGCCGACCACCACGGAGCTAAGAGGACAACTCTTCCCTGGTTAGTCTCCAAGCGAGTCAGGACCTGGAGCAATAGCTGAACCGGGGGGAAAAGATACAGGAACCCCCACCTCAACCAGTCCTGTCGAAGGGCATCGACCCCGATGGCCTCGCAGACGGGGGAAGGCGCCGCGACCACGTCGATGCGAAGAGGTTCACCTCAGGGCAACCGAATGTCCGGCAAAGCCAACGGAAGGAGTTGGCGTTGACCATCCATTCCGTGGAGAGGGAACGAAACGGGACAGGCCGTCGGCCAAGACGTTGGACACGCCCCACACGTGAACTGCCAGGAGAGCCAAACCCCGAGAACTCAGCAGACGAGTCACCTGAAGCGACCAGTGCCAAAGAGCCAAGGACTGCATTGACCCCCCCCCCCACTCTCCCTAGTTCAGACAATGAACCACCCGGAAGCATGAAGCCAGATCGTCAAACCGCAGGCGACCCGAACGCTCCAAAGAGCAAACCGCACCTCCGCGAACTCCCGCACCGTGCTGTGGACTTGACAGAAGGACGGACCCTACCGTCCCTGGCTGGCCTGGAAAGCACTGGTCGCAAAACCCCAGCCGAGAGACAACGCGCCTGTGAACACATCAAGCGGGGGCTCAGGTAGGCGCTAAGGCACTGAACCCTGAAACACCCAAAGAGGAAGCCAGCGACGCAGCAGCCGACGCAAGGTCTCCAGGGTCCGAACCCAGCGATCGCGAGAGAGGTGGAAGGGACGTCCCCGAAGGAACCAGAACAGCCAACGAAGCCAAACCCGACCTGGTAGGTAGACCATCATCGCGAAGTTCAAGCTCCTGCACAGACCCTCGAGCAACCACCGGGTGACCCGGGAGCCCCCAGAAACAGGCGCAAGCAGGACTGCAGCCGCAGGAGAGACTCCGGAGGGAGAGACAAGGAAGTGGTCCAAGAGTCCCACACAAGATCCAGCCATGTCCGAACCTGGGTGGGAACCAAATGGGACTTCCTCCAGTTCACCAAGAACCCGAACCCGGCGAGCTGGGAAAGAACCAAATCCCTGGATAGCTGACAACTGGACCGTCTGGGAGCCCAAACCAGCCAGTCATCGAGGTGGGCCACCACCTGAACACCTAAGAGATGCAGACGGGCCACAACGACCCGTGTAAGACATGAGAACACACGAGGTGCGAGGTTCAACCTGAACGAGAGACAATGAAAGTGGTAACCTCGATGCCCCACAACAAAGCCAAGCCAGTCCCTGAACCCTGAATGAATCAGGACATGCCAATAAGCATCCCAGAGTTCCAGGGGCATCATCCAAGCGCCCGGGAGTCGAACCTGGGACAGCGTAGTCATCCGAAAGGGACGGGCAATGAACCCAGGGGTTCAGACGGGACAAGTCTAGAATGAACCGCAGGTCCGCACTGTCCCGTTTTGGTACTGGGAACAGACGGGAAACCCATCTGAGGGATGTCGTAGTTTCGACCACGCCCAAGCGAACCCACTCCAAGATGACTAGACAGAGCACAGGGGAGGCGGCCTGCCCCGCTAGCCCCAAACCTCCCGAAGGAGGAGGGGCCACCCAACACCACAGCAGGATGAAAGAAATGACTCGAAATGCCCACAAATTGTGGGACCAAGCGTGAGCGAACAGTTCAAGCCTCCTCCCCCCCCCCCATCGCCCCGTCAATGGGGTGAACCGCGAAGGGCCGGTGCCCCTTTCGAGACCCAGAACCTCGCACAGAGCGACCACCGTGCCGACCAGACGAAGGTGCGCCGAACCCAAACCGGGCACCTGTGGCCTACCATGACGAGAGGAACCCCGAGCCCTGGCACGACATTTCTGGGAAGGCCACCCCCCCCCACCCCTTGGGGCCCCCGGAGAACCAACACGTCAGACATATGTCTGAGAAGTATATGTCTGACAAGTCAGACATATACTGCACCACGGCAGAATCCTCAAAAAGCAGAGGACAAAAAGGCGAAGACATCCTGAGAGCCAGGGCCCAGGCCGATTCCAGGGAGGAGGCACGCACCTGCCGACACTAAAGATGGGAAGCATAGAACAGGGAAACTGCATCCCGCAGGATCGGCGCAAACAGCTTCAGCAAGGCAGCTGATGAGTGGGTCGTTGAACCTAAGGCACCGGACCCAGAGACGGCCCCAAGCGTCCCTACATCCTCCTCAAGCCAGTCCGAAGACAGCTCCAGGAGGGAAAAGAAACGCAAGGCCGAAGCCAAAAGGCCACAGGTGCGCATGTTCTCAGCAATCTGCACAGTCGAGAGAGAGGGAACCTGCACATGGAGCTGCACCACACCCACATCACGGGAAAGGGCAGGGGCAAACAAGCACTCATTGAGATGCTCCGGGTCACCCCCAGGAAAACCTGAACCACTGTTGTAGCCTCGCGCCACTCAAGCGTGTGGGTACGGCAAAATGAATGCCAACTCTCCACTGCAAAGACGGGACAGTCCGCCAGCCAGGACGACTCCTGCACCGCGTAACGGACCCAGAAAGTGAACGAAGTCTCAAACCTGAACGAAGACAAAGCCATCACCGAGGCATAATCCGGGTCACGCAGGAGGTAAGCCGCAAGGACTGCCCGCACCGCAGAAGGTTGGATATGAGTAGCCGAAAACCTCCGGAAGGATGGAACTGATGCACCCAGGGGGACACAGAACTGAACCCGGGGAGGGGCAGACACCAAATCCAATTCGTACGCAGAGGGAAGAAAAGAGAACCCCCACTCCTTGTAACATCAAGCCCCGCTCAGAGGGTAGAAAAACCCAGGCGGGGTCCAGCGGGGCCCAAGGCCCCCCAAGTCAGCCCCTCCCCTGCCCTGGTATCATCCTCCACAGGATCCGGGACCTAATCATCTCCCTAAGCACCGGTCTCAAGAGACAAGGCCGGCACAGCCGCGTAAGCCAGACGAAAGGGGGCCCCACTGGTCAGACCTGGTGCATTCTGCAGGGAGACTAGACTCGAATGCCTCCATCGCCACACCGGAAGGGGCATCCTTTGAGACTGCCCGAGCCTCAAGACCATCTAAACCCTGCTCCGGCTCCGAAACCCTTGGACGCTTCGGGGCCCGAAGCAGGGAGGGGGAGCCAGAACGAACCACAGAAGGGGAAGGACGAGGTGGGGGGGGGGGGGCGAACTGAACCAAGGTTAAAGTGCCCCCACCCCCAAGTCTGGGTCCCTATAAGCAAAACGGGGCATCAGGGTGAGCAACAAACCGAGCTCGTTGCAACAACCTAAAGCGCGCATGCAACGCTTGCACCGCCTGTACCCTCGTAAGGTCATCACTAGACTTGGTAAATTGAGTCACTAGCAAGCAGCAGAACTCACAGGACACAGGGTCGAAAGTGTCACCGACCCAACAGGCAGCATGACGGAGGCAAAGACAGTGAGGGTCACCCTGAGACAAGGGGACCGAACAACCCTCAAACTTGCACAAAGCGAGGAGGGACCCTGGGGTCACATCCATCGGACCCACGCACCCCCAGGGGTTTCCCAGGGCCCTGAGCGCTTAATGAGACTCACGCCCAGGTAACCCCAGGCAGGGTACTGCTAACCGGCGCCCAAAACTACCAAGCAAACTCACTAAAGCTGCACCCCAAGGACGTGTACACTCACCGGGACCTAGCAGAGGGCACCACCAGAGAAGAACCGTAATAGGTCAAGCACAAGTGGCCTCCAAAAAGCAGGGCAGAACCCCCCACAAGGCAAAAACAAAAAGAAACTCCACAAGAGGACAGCGTACCCTGGAGGAACAGAGCCGGCCACTAATCGGTGAAAACGAGCTACGCAGCACCCTGTGCCTCGAACCATTGCAAACTGCCTCTTACCCTAAGGTAAACAAGGGAGACAAAACACCCAAATATCCAAAGAGCAGCCAAAAAACAGAGCAAAAAAATGGCCAGCAGAGACAGGACCCAAGGAACTTGTGGAAGGTAACCCCAAGCCTCAAGGGCAGTACTTACAAGGCACCTAGGGAAGGGAACCCTAGGCACATGCAGCCCGAGTACTGGAGAATAACTCCTGGCTCTCGCACCCCTAGAAGACAGCCACCACACTGAAAGCACATTGCTGAAACTATGTCTGAACCCAGAGCACATGAGCGGAGCCTCTATTATCAGCCTAAGAACTGATGATAGAGTGGGTGGGATAGTCGGGTAGATAACCAGCGTGTGGGGTCGGGGGCTCCCCTTTCCCCCTCCCGGAGGGGGGGGGGAGCTGCGCAGACAGCGGCGCGATGACGTGTGACGTCATGATCGTTTGCTCGTTTCGTTTAGGGGAGTTCTATCCACTTGTTCGGCTTTTGGTAACAATATTTTCACCAGAATAGGGGGTTTGTTTTGGGATGCTTACCTTTCTGGGTGCCTGACCCGGTCGATGGCAGACATAGAATGCTTCCAACCACACGGGGGTTTCTATAGGTCATTGCTTCCCTTGCCTCTTCTGAGGGGAGCCAGGTTCTGGCTCGTGGTCCCCAGTAGACCCATAGAATTCCATACACATAACTGATGCCAAAGTCTGACATTAGCATATAAGCCTAGTAAGATCTGGGGAGTCAAAGGGGCTCCCCTCTCCACTCCCCCCAGAAAATGCATTTAAGTTAATATTCTAATTGTTAATTTTGTTTTCTTGATAATTTTTGTATTGTGCAAAGATAGATACAGATATATATACTTTATATATAAAGTATATCAGCATATACTTTGAAGTGTTCTTAAATTGCAACTTGTTTGTTATGAATTACCCTCATAACAAATTTAGAAATAGACATAGTGTATTATCTTAAGTGTATGAAAGCATACCACAACTAGCATAAGCACAACCTAGATGTTTTCATAATTAAGTAAATTTGTAAAACTACATACAAATAATTGTACTCCTATTTTGAGAACTATCAGAGGGTTGCCCCACATTCCAAGCAATATAAAACATTTGGGTATATTGTGATACTGTTGCTGTATGGTGTATTGTATGTTGCGGAGAACATTGCACGAGTTGAACTACCAAACGTTAACTCATTGTTGTTTGTTTTTATTAAACAAATTAAATGCTATTTTAAAGCAACAACAGTGGAGTACAGGTCATGCTGTGTTACACTATGATTATGAATTGTTATTGTATTTAAAATTTCTTTTGAGCATAGATATGTACAATAGACATTTGTAAGGAAATATTGTATTTTAAGAATGTTTTAGTAATTAAGATTGAATACTACATGTGTGTAAGATTGAATACTACATGTGTGTTGGCTGTGTGCACACTGACAAGGAACATTACATTAATGGTAGCTGTGTTGAAGCTGCCAGGAGGCTACAAAGTGCTCAGGTGGATTCTTGTTTGGAAATCTTTCATCCTGTAATTAACAAGCTTTTCTGGGACAATGTTTTGAGAGAATTTAAGGGGTGGCTTCTTTAATTTTTTATGCTGGTTTTGGCCACAATACATTCTTCCTAGTGTTGTTTCCCTACGTTTCTCCTTTCTTTTTCTTTTAATTGCCCTCTGTTCTTTCCTCTTTATTCTTCAATGTAATATTAATGGTTTCTTTACGAATATTCCTGAACTCCAACTTCTGATTTCTCGATTTTCACTGCTGTGTCTGTCTTCAGGAGCCGATGATTGGCGCTCATCCTGGTTTCTTTTGCAGTTATGCCTTTTATTTTCCTCCCCATGAGCTTTTGCTGAGACTCCTAACTTTACTGCTCCCTTGATCTGGAATGATGTTCCCTTTCATCCTTTACTTTTTCTGTCAAAAGTTCATTCTACTGTTGCTCGTACTTTTATAGGTAAATGGTACAGTGTTTTATTTCTCCCCCCTCATGTTCCTCTTTCACTTCCTCATCTTAGCACCCTCTTGAACTCCTTACCAGTGCCTGTGCTGCTCTTGGGTAATTTTAACTGTTGGCATGCCATCTGGGTTGATGTGCTGACAAATACCTGCAACCATCTGCTGGAACCTTTCATCCTCTCTTCTTTGTCTCTACTGAATTCTGGCGAGCCAACTCATGTTGAATTGTGCACTTCCACGCTTTCCTGTATTGATCTTTTCCTCTGCTCATCCCCTATTTATGGATGTCCTGTTGTGGAGATTCCTTGATCTCCTTGGCCATGACCATTTCCTCATCCAGGTTGCCCTTTTTCTTTCCGCCCTTCTCTCGTTTCCCCAGTGGCAGTTTGAAAAAGGGGACTAGAATCTTTTTCACCTCTTATGTGCCTCTTTCCACCCCCTCCCTATCCAATCTGTCTGGAGCATACCCAGAGAGGGTTTCGGGAGTTTTTCTCCTCCCCGAGCCCAGCCCGAGGCCAGGCTTGATTTATGATAACTTGGTCCAACAGGCTATTGCTTGGAGCTGCCCGCAGGCCCACATATCCACTACAGCCTGGTTGATCTAGCACTTCTAGCAAGAACCTGTCCACGTGCCCCTTGAATACATCCACCTTCATTCCGGCAATATTTCTAATGCTTGCTGGGAGGGTGTTGAACAGCCATGGACCCTCAATGTTCAGACAGGGGCTGTCCCCTCAAGCCCTCCTCCTCTTTTGCAACACCCTCTTGGATGATACCCTCTTCTCTGTTCCACACTATGCCTCCCTTGGCATGCGTTTCCTGGTGGAATTCAGACTGTGTTCGAGCTGTATACTGTATGCGTGTGGTTTGGAAAAGACACCACCAGATTCCCGATTCCTTTATTTTGTTTTGGAAGGCATGTGTGGTGACCTGTAGTGCCATCCTTACTGCTAAATGGGAATTAGCAATCCTATGTCTCCACCATTACAGTTGACCCCCTTTCCCTTTGATCTGGAAGAAGATTCGTAAGATTGCTGGTAAATTTATTTGGCATATTGCCTGCCCTTCATTTCCGCGATTCTGTCATAGCAGATCTAGTGTTGATCACGAATGAACAGGGTTTGCACTTTTCAGCTGTTAGATCCTAAGCCAGCCTTCCTCCTGCTTTCCTTTCTTGTAAGCCCCTTTTTGAGTTTTGTACCTTGCTCTTTCGCATTTGCCTCCAGCTCTCCTATTTCTTCTGTTTCTCAGAACTGCAGTCTACCCTTGTTCCTTTGTGATTCTACTGAGGCGGGCTCAGATGGCATTCGTTATGAAATGCTTCTCCATCTCCCGCAGTGTTCTTGCAGCGGATGTTCTTCCTTTTAAAAAACCTGGTACTCTTGGGCCATCCCCTAAAGATTTTTGTCCCATTGCCCTGATGAGTTGCATCTGCAAGCTTTTCAAATGTGTGGTCATTGTCTGTCTTATGTGGTTCTTAGAACACTATTGCGCTCTCTTCCCCCTCTCAATTTGGCTTTCGCAAGTGTCACAGAACAACATTTTTTGGACCATATTCTGCCTTTGCTTCAAGGTTCTCTGTGGTTGCTGTTCTTTTTGACTTAGAAAATGCTTATGATACCACCTGGAGGTAAAATATTTTGTCCCAACTTCATTCTTTTGGCCTTTGTGGCAATCTCCCACTCTTGGCTGGGAGACTTGGTGTCTCCTTCCCTCAATTCAAAAGTGTTTCCCAAGGTAGTGTTCTGAGCACTATTATTTTTCTTGTTGCCCTTAATGGCCTTACTTCCTTCCCTCTGGTCTTTTTTCATCTCTTTATGTTGATGATCTCACTCTCTGCTGTCAAGGGGATGACTTCCCTTCTCTCCAACGCCGGTTCCAACTTGCGATTAATGCTGTGTCGTCCTAGGCCACCAATAATGTCTTAAAGTTCTATTGGATACTCTGTTATCTTTCCTGACCAAACACATATGCACCCTACATCCGGAGGCTAGTATCTTCATGGCTGAACTGTATGCTGTCTTGTATGCCCATCCTCGATTGCTTTTCAGTCATCAGCGCTCCTTTGTCATTGTGGTTGACTCCCATAGTGCTCTCATAGCTTTGGAGTCATTTAATCCAAAAATGGTTGTTGTGGTAGTAGATATCCAATATTGGCTGTTTTAAATCTCTAGCAGATTTAAGCAAATTGAGTTTTGCTGGATTCCCAGTCATGTTCATATTTACTTAAATGAGCTTACAGACACTGCCGCTAATGAGGCTATCCGTACAGCTGTACTTGTCCTATTTCCCGAAAAGGCATTCCTTATTCCGATTTCTACTTAGTCATTCATTCCTCGATCTGTGACCATTGGCTGGGTTGTTGGTCTTGTGTTACTGGTAACAGACTGCATCCTCTTCAGGATAGCTCATCTTGGCCTTCCTCTCACAACCATGACTGGCAGTGGAAAACGGCTCTGGCGAGGTTATGTATTGGCCATACATGTTTTAACTCCTGGGTACTTGCAGGTCATGCATCTCATTGTTGAATGTCCTGATTTTCAGGACGTTTGTGTGCTTTGGTTCCCGACTGTCGCTCATGGTCATTTGTTCCTCGATAGAATGATAAATCCGGTACCTTTGATATCGTTCACCTAATGTACCATACTTTTGTTTTCATATTTGCATCCTCAGTGATATTTAGCAGCTTTTGAATATCCTGTGACTTTGATGGTGCTATACAGTCTCACTGGCTTGGTGCCTTCTTTTCATAATTACTTACTTGGCCCCAGTACAGTTACAGTACGGCACTAGTATTTCTTGGCAGTCTGTATCGATAGTTCTCTAAGGTCTACATTACCCTGTTCACTTCTAGTATACTATTGGCAACATAATTTTCATTTATCCTTTTGTTTTATACACTGAACTTAATTTTGTTTTTCAGACTCACTTATTGTCTCCTAAAATAACTGATTAATTATTCTAGTGACTAACATTCAGAATTACTGATTACTTGGACCCAAAATCATATTACCATACTTCATATTTATTACTAGTTTGTTTTTGTTTTTTTGCTTATACTGTACAGTAATTGATGTAGCAGATTCATAACTATTTGTCTCTCTCTTTATGTCCAACATGAGAAATATTGTATACAAGAACACTTGTAAAATCACCTGATGTAGAGAAACTCTTACTTTTGTCTTATAATTTATGTGCCTATAGTAGTTTTTTTTTTTAACTCTGTAATGGAAACTCAATGATTCCTTTGTGTGTCACACCTGCAGAAAAATTAAATGGCTATTACTGGCATACATAGCTAAAGCAAGAATTCAAAAAATAATTATTCCAAGAGGAGATGACATCATTAAGGTATATACATACTGTATTGAAATTTTTTAATAAAATTTGAAGCTGTTGTAGATTAATCTAATTGAAAATGAGATGCAAAATATTCAGATGGTGTGTTAATTTTTGGCTTGTGTAAAACTGTGCTATACTTAAACTAAGAGTACAGTATATTGAATAATGATTGGTGCTGTTATGGAATTGCAATGTAGAATAAGAAAACATACAGCACTAAAATAACTGTGATATTATGTGTACATGTGTACATGATCAGTTAACTTTGTTTGTTGGCATCAACTCAATGAACATGTAACTGAACACTGATGGGCTTCATGTCTCACCCCTGGTCTCTGGCCGTGAACTTAACAATGTGAAAATGAAAAGGTCTATGACTGTTTTTCTTGCTCATTTTATGTAATTATATACTTGTCTGCATTTCAATTATTTTATCTGTTCAGTACAGTTCAGTGGCCTCTCGATCTGTGTGAAGGGATGCATGTATGGAAAAAATATTGTGCTGAATGAAGATAATTCAAATTTTCCCATGAAAGTTATGTTCAGAGACCACAAGTTTATCTTTTCCGACTTTTATTATAATAACTAACTGTAGCAACTACTTCAGTAATTTTGCAGCCACAAATAGAGTACATTTGAGGAGCAGAATACTTGGCGAGCTCTATCATAATCCAAAGTGTGTAAAAGACTTTGGATTATGATAGAACTCGTCAAGTATTCTTTGCGAGTAATTATTCAATGTAATTGAGACGTCATGATGAGAGTAGTGTTCGGGTATCTCACGAGGCCAATTGTGAAATGTGGGCATTGCACACTTAAACATCATTTATGCAAACCTAAGACAGTTGTGTACAGGCAAGCTCACCCATGCTTCAATTATAGTGTAAAAACAAAGCCCCACAGGTCTGAACATGCATCATCTGAACTTGCACAGAATGAGCACTACAGCTGTACTGTATTATCAAACTTAGAAAAATAACATTATCAAACAAACATGTTGTGAGGTGAAACTTGGAGTAGCCGGACTCGGTTTTCTGCTAGTGAACGACAAGTTGTTAGTATAAACAACTCGTTAGTAAAAGCAGTGTTTCACAATTTTTATGTTCAAACTTGGAAGTGCTTAGGTGAAATGAATGTTCATCATCATTTAAAGCATAATGTGATTTTGCTACTATATTTTGGAGACCAGAATTGTGAATGTAGATACATTTAAAATGCTACAAATATCAAAATATATAATTTATGAAGTAGGTATACAGTGTGTAATCACCAAAGTGTAGTTACAGGATGAGAGCAATGCTTGTGGTGGCCTGTCTTTTCTATAATCTTTGTCATATGTCACTTTGAAACTACTAATATTTTTGACATCCACTTCTGTCTTCTATATATTCAACTGTCTATAACTCTGCAAGAGAGAACTTAAATATATATATATTTTGGCACCTTTGTTTCCTTATCTTGAATCTATGCCTTTTGTTTTTTAAGTTGAATGTTTGAAAAGTTCCTCCTTGTCTGTGGTGTCAATTTCTGAAACTATTTTGTTTGTGGTTAGAATGCATGTGTGTGTGTGTGTGTGTTCACCTAGTTGTGTTTGCGGGGGTTGAGCTTTGCTCTTTCCGCCCGCTTCTCAACTGTCAATCAACTGTTTTTTACTAACTACTTTTTTTTTCCACACCACACACACACACACACACACACCAGAAAGCAGCCTGTGACAGCTGACTAACTCCCAGGTACCTATTTACTGCTAGGTAACAGGGGCATTCAGGGTGAAAGAAACTTTGCCCGTTTGTTTCTGCCTCGTGCGGAAATCGAACCCGCGCCACAGAATTATGAGTCCTGCGCGCTATCCACCAGACTACCAGGCCCCAGTGTGTGTGTGTGTGTAATTACCTAAGTGTAGTTACAGGATGAGAGCTACGCTCGTGGTGTCCCGTCTTCCCAGCACTGTCATATTACGCTTTGAAACTACTGACAGTCTTGGCCTCCACCACCTTCTCACCTAACTTGTTCCAACCGTCTACCACTCTGTTTGCGAAAGTGAATTTTCTTATATTTCTTCGGCATCTGTGTTTAGCTAGTTTAAATCTATGACCTCTTGTTCTTAAAGTTCCAGGTCTCGGGAAATCTTCCCCGTCGATTTTATCAATTCCTGTTATTATTTTGTATGTAGTGATCATATCACCTCTTTTTCTTCTGTCTTCTAGTTGTGGCATATTTAATGCCTCTAACCTCTCCTCGTAGCTCTTGCCCTTCAGTTCTGGGAGCCACTTAGTAGCGTATCTTTGCACCCTTTCCAGTTTGTTGATGTGCTTCTTCAGGTATGGGCACCACACAAACGCTGCATATTCTAGCTTTGGCATAACAAAAGTCATGAACAATTTCTTTAGTATATTGCTATCCATGTATTTAAAAGCAATTCTGAAGTTAGAAAGCGTGGCATAGGCTCCTCGCACAATATTCTGTATGTGGTCCTCAGGTGATAGTTTTCTATCTAGAACCACCCCTAGATCTTTATCAGAATTCTTTAAAGATTTCTCACATAATATATAGGTTGTGTGAGGTCTATGTTCTCCTATTCCACATTCCATAATATGGCATTTATTAACATTAAATTCCATTTGCCTAATGGTGCTCCATATACTTATTTTGTCCAGGTCATCTTGAAGGGCATGACAATCATCTAAGTTTTTTATCCTTCCTATTATCTTAGCATCATCAGCAAACATGTTTATATAATTCTGTATACCAACTGGTAGATCATTTATGTAGACAAGAAGCATCACTGGTGCAAGAACTGAACCCTGTGGTACTCCACTTGTGACATTTCTCCAGTCCGATACATTGCCTCTGATCACTGCCCTCATTTTTCTATCAGTTGGGAAATTTTTCATCCATATTAGAAGCTTACCTGTCACCCCTCCAATATTTTCCAGTTTCCAGAACAACCTCTTATGTGGAACTCTGTTGAAAGCCTTTTTTAGGTCTAAATAGATGCAGTCACCCAACCATCTCTNAACAGGCAGCCCACACTGTAAGTGTAACAGGCAGCCCACACTGTAAGTGTAACAGGCAGCCCACACTGTAAGTGTAACAGGCAGCCCGCACTGTAAGTGTAACAGGCAGCCCACACTGTAAGTGTAACAGGCAGCCTGTACTGTAAGCACGAAAGGCAGCCCGCACTGTAAGTGTAACAGGCAGCCTGTACTGTAAGCACGAAAGGCAGCCCGCACTGTAAGTGTAACAGGCAGCCTGTACTGTAAGCACGAAAGGCAGCCCGCACTGTAAGTGTAACAGGCAGCCTGTACTGTAAGCACGAAAGGCAGCCCGCACTGTAAGGGCAACAGGCAGCCTGTACTGTAAGCACCTCAGGCAGCCTGTACAAAGTTCGACAAACAGCCTACTAAGCATAACAAGCAACTTTCACTAAGAGGCAGCAAAGCAATACATATTACTAGTAACTTTGAATAAAACTTGTATGGATAAAACAAACTTGTATGAAGACATATACAAAAAAAATATCGCGCCGAATCAATCTCTCGGCCGCCACAAAATCTTTAATGCGATCTTTGTTAAGAGGAGCTACGTCCCTCCTCGGGCAGACGTGTGCAGTAAATCATGAAGTCTCACCCCCCCCATTAAAATTATAGAGGGGTCCAAAATGTGTCATTGTTGTATAACGTGAAATAGATCTTTTGGTTTCAATTATCGTCCAAATAAATAATTTTGCCAAGAACAGACAGCATATAACATTTACATATATATATATATATATATATATATATATATATATATATATATATATATATATATATATATATATATATATATATATATATATATATATATATATATGCGAACAAGCCTGAATGGTCCCCAGGACTATATGCAACTGAAAACTCACACCCCAGAAGTGACTCGGACCCATACTGCCAGGAGCAACGCAACTGGTATGTACAGGGACACCTTAATCCGCTGGACCATCACGACCGGACATAAGGAAGTGATAGCCGAAGCTATTTGAACCACTTCCCCACCGGCACTCGGATGGTAATCTTGGGCATAGCATTTTATCAAATCACCTCATTTTTTGGGGCAACACGCGAGGAACACAAATGCGAACAAGCCTGAATGGTCCCCAGGACTATATGCAACTGAAAACTCACACCCCAGAAGTGACTCGAACCCATACTGCCAGGAGCAACGCAACTGGTATGTACAGGGACGCCTTAATCCGCTTGACCATCACGACCGGACATAAGGAAGTGATAGCCGAAGCATTTCACCTAATTGTCCTTGCGGAGGTTGAGCTCTGGCTCTTTGGTCCCGCCTCTCAACTGTCAGTCAATAGGTGTACAGGTTCCTGAGACTATCGGGCTCTATCATATCTACACTTGAAACTGTGTATGGAGCCAACCTCCACCACATTACTTCCTAATGCATTCCATTTTTCAACCACTCTGACACTAAAAAAGTTCTTTCCCTGTGACTCATTTGGGCACTCAGTTTCCACCTGTGTCCCCTTGTGCGTGTGCCCCTTGTGTTAAATAGCCTGTCTTTATCAACCCTGTCGATTCCCTTGAGAATCTTGAATGTGGTGATCATGTCCCCCCTAACTCTTCTGTCTTCCAACGAAGTGAGGTTTAATTTCCGTAGTCTCTCCTCGTAGCTCATACCTCTCAGTTCGGGTACTAGTCTGGTGGCAAACCTTTGAACCTTTTCCAGTTTAGTCTTATGCTTGACTAGATATGGACTCCATGCTGGAGCCGCATACTCCAGGATTGGTCTGACATATGTGATATATAATGTTCTGAAAGATTCCTTACATAAGTTTCTAAAAGCCGTTCTTATGTTTGCCAACCTGGCATATGCTGCTGATGTTATCTTCTTGATATGAGCTTCAGGGGACAGGTCTGGCGTGATATCAACCCCCAGGTCTTTCTCTCTCTCTGACTCTTGAAGTATTTCATCTCCCAAATGATACCTTGTATCTGGTCTCCTGCTTCCTACCCCTATCTTCATTACATTACATTTGCTTGGGTTAAACTCTAACAGCCATTTGTTCGACCATTCCTGCAGCTTGTCCAGGTCTTCTTGAGGCCTCAAGCTGTCCTCCTCTGTCTTAATCCTTCTCATAATTTTGGCGTCGTCAGCAAATATTGAAAGGAATGAGTCTATTTCCTCTGGGAGATCATTTACGTATATCAGAAACAGAATAGGTCCGAGCACAGAGCCCTGTGGGACTCCACTGGTGACTTCACGCCAATCTGAGGTTTCACCCCTCACTGTAATTCTCTGCTTCCTATTGCTTAGGTACTCCCTTATCCAGGAACCCACAGCCCACAGTCAAGACAGCATCGTTACCCTTGACTCTGAAACATGCAAATATATACTCTCCAAAAGGGTCTCTAGATTTAATTTCTTTTAAGCAAGTCAGTGCATGGTGGTAGTAAAGAGAAGTACCACCACCTCTTTGTATAGGACGAGTTAGTTTAGTTCATTTATTATGCACCCCATACCCATCCCGTGGGCGGTAGTGGAAACGACAGTTGTGAATAGCTGAGTAGTTTGGTATGTTGTAGAGTTGAGAAGTGTCCTCTTTTAACCATGTATGTCATATATGTATAAATATATGTCATATCTTTGATAGAGGAAAATAGGTTGAGAGTTAGCATCTTAGAGTTGAATATTGTCTAAGGCTTAGACAGTCGGTGGTTAGGAAGCTGTGTTAAGAGCTAACAGCTCGATCATTTAGGCACAAATAACAAACACGTAAATTAACAAACCAACTGCCGACCACGATATAAAATGTACTTCATTAACAAATACGTATCAGTATTCTCATGAAGTATGAGGTTATAAATATTAAATAAATGGTAGCAAGTATATTATAATAGAATATTATAGTATGTGAAACGCTTTGCGTAATAGTGGCTTTAGGCATTGTATATGTACTAGCTCTATCTATAAATCCATCAACTTTTGTATCTTGCCTTGTCTATATGTACTTTACCTCAATAAATATTTGTATTTGTGTATTTTGTATGTACCAGCTCACCAAATGCACAAGAATTAAGGTAGAGGTGAGTGTGGGAAGCCCCGTGTTGTTGTGACATTCCTGTCCAGCTGAGAGACGGCCGCACGTGCACTCTTAGACGGGGCTGTGAGGCCACATGCTGCCCCTCGTGCATGCTGGCACCTCCACCATCACCACCACCACCTCACACTCCACACCGCTGCCAGCATGACCGATGACGCACTCGAGAACAATGTCTTCTACAGACACGTTAAGGTGAGTGTGTTGGGAGGAGGGGGCGGGGTGTACTCATGTTGGGGGGGGGGGGGTCACACAGGTGAGTGTATTGACAGGGGGGCATACTGTTTATCTGACGGTCACTGTCTCTAGTGGCCTCGACGAGGACAGGAAGCCGACGGCGTGTCAAAACTCGCCGAATTTGTCTGGATTTTATCCAGCCAGATTTTGATGTGCAGTAATGGTTGGCATTTACGGGTTGGGCGGGTAGGCGGTTCCATGGGTGTATAGTATAGCTCTATGGGTGAAACAGCATCTCCTGTTTTCAGTCCTACATTGTGTCTTTGTTGAGCTTCAACCCGTTGCTCCTGGTTCGTGTTACATCTAACTGTGTATATGTTTAACCAAGTGGTCTGGATCAATAGAGCAATAATAAAAATTCATTGTCTTGGGGAGACAAGCAGCCAGTTTATATAAATAAATAAATGTTTATTCAGGTAAGGTACATACAGGAGATTTTACAAAAAGTGATTGATTTATAAATAGAGCTAGTATATACAATGCCTAAAGCCACTATTACGCAAAGTGTTTCAGGCAGGAAAAACATAAAGACTAAAACTTAATACTAATTGAGTTTAAAGTATAAAATGTGTTGAGAATAAATAAAAGTATAAAAGGGGGAACATGACTGAAAAAGCAGCACAAATACAATTAGGTCGACAAACAGCGGTGTTTAAAAAAGACATGGGTTGACAATATAGGGGTAAGGTAGGTTACAGGGAATTTATTAGGTAGTGCTTCGTTTTTATCTTAAACTGGTTGAGAGAGAGATAGTCTTTAACATGATTGGGAAGGTCATTCCACTTTCTGGGTCCCTTGATTTGTAGAGCATTTCTAGTTTGACTAAGTCGTACTCTTGGAATATCAAAACTGTATTTATTTCTGGTGTGGTGCTCATGGGTTCTGTTACAACCTTCTATGAAGCTTTTGAGGTCAGGATTGGCATTACAGTTCAGCATTTTATATATGTATAATACACATGAGAGAATGTGCAGTGACTTAATATTTAACATATTCAGAGATTTGAGTAGGGGTACCGAGTGATGTCTGGGGCCAGAGTTGGATATTGTCCTAATAGCAGCTTTGTGTTTAGTAATTAGAGGACGTAAATGATTTTAGGTAGTAGAACCCGAAGCACAAATACCATAGTTGAGATATGGATAAATGAGGGAGTAATAGAGAGTCACCAGGGCAGGGCGAGGTATATAATATCTGATCTTAGAAAGAATGCCAACAGTTTTTCAAACTTTTTTGATATATTTAGAATGTGTTCCTGGAAATTCAGCTTGTGATCAATGAGAACGCCAAGGAAATTGCCATCTACTTTGTTACAAATTTGGGTATTGTTTATTCTGAGATTTATTTCATGACAAAATGATCTGAATGAATGAATGAAAATGTGGAATGACCTTCCTAATTATGTTAAAGACTGTACCTCTCCCAACCAGTTTAAGATAAAAACTAAGTACTACCTAATTAACTCGGTGTAACCTACCTCGCCCCCAAAATGTCAACCCATGTAATCTATTTTAAACAATGCTGTTTTGTTGACCAAATTGTATTTTTGCTTTTTTTCTGCCATGTCCCCCCCCCCTTTTTTTCCATTCTTTTCTTATTTTTTCTCAACACAATTTATACTTTAATCTCAGTTAGTATTAAGTTTTAGTCTTAGTGTTTTTCCTGCCCGAAACGCTTTGCGTAATAGTGGCTTTAGGCATTGTATGTACTAGCTCTATCTATAAATCCATCAACTTTTGTATCTTACATTGTATGTATGTACCTTATCTGAATAAAAATTTATTTATATTTATTTATTTATTTATAGAGGATTTATTGCCGAACAGAATATAGAAAGTTTTGTCAATGTTAAGGGTGAGTTTGTTGGCAGTGAGCCAAAGATGGACTTTATTTAGCTCAGTATTTACTGTGGCATTTAGAGCAAGGGGGTCAGGACTGGAGTAAATGAAGGTTGTGTCGTCAGCAAATAGAATTGGTTTGAGGTGTTGGGAGGCATTTGGAAGGTCATTAATGTAGATGAGAAAGAGGAGAGGGCCAAGTATGCTGCCCTGGGGAACACCGATGTTGATGGGTAGGGTGGAAGAAATTGAATTATTCACAGAAACATACTGGAGCCTGTCAGTAAGGTAAGATTTGAGGTATTGCAGGGAGTGTCCTCTGACTCCATAATGATGTAATTTAAGAAGAAGGTTTTGATGGTTGACAGTGTCAAAAGCCTTATGCAGGTCCACAAATAACCCAACAGGGAACTCATTTTTATCAAGAGCTGCATGAATCAAGTTAATCATACTAATAAGTGCATCGTTAGTGCTTTTTTTGGGTCTGAAGCCATATTGACAAGAGCTAAGTATATTGTGTTTGGTAAAGCTGCTTGTAGATTAGTTTTTCAAATATTTTTGACAAGTTAGGCAGGATAGGTCTGTAGTTGTTAACATCAGTGAGTTCACCACATTTGTGGACAGGGGTTACTTTTGCTTTTTTTAGAATATCTGGAAAGGTTTGGAGTTCAAGTGACTTGTTGAAGAGCAATGCAATAGCAAGGGCTAAAGATCTGGAGGCTTTTTTGTAAATTAAAGTTGGTATCTCCTCAAGGGCACTAGACTTGGTTTTAAGGGAAAGGATTATCTCATTAACGTCAGTGGAATTTGTAGGCCTTGGGTACAGAGACTGTGGATAGTTACCTGTAAGAGTCCTTAACATCAGTACTGGAAGATGGAATATCATTTGCAAGGGATGACCCAATGGAAGAGAAGAACCTATTGAACTCAAAAGCAGAATCAGAGGCTGAAAGCTGACCATCATTATTGGACATGTTGGTTTGTTATTTAAAATCTTCTTTAATCCCAATATTTGTGAAATTGTGCTCTAAGTTTTTTTAATGTTGCTCTTTATTTGGGTAAATTTATCTTCATAGTATTTAGTTTTGCTTGTCTAATTATTTTAGATAGCAATAACGAGTAATTCTTTGAGAATTCTTTGGAGACAGTTCCTAACCTACCTTGATACCTTGAGGATACCTTGAGGTGCTTCCGGGGCTTATCGTCCCCGCGGCCCGGTCATCGACCAGGCCTCCTGGTTGCTGGACTGATCAACCAGGCTGTTGGACGCGGCTGCTCGCAGCCTGACGTATGAGTCACAGCCTGGTTGATCAGGTATCCTTTGGAGGTCTTCTACCTATACTTCTTCTCAAGGTCATGTTTTTTATTAATGGATTTAAGTATTCCCTTTGTAAGCCAAGGATTAAGCCTTTTGGTTGTGACTTGTTTCTTAAGCATAGGACAGTGGGTGTTATAAAGGCTGAGAGTTTTTTGAAGAAATGATTGCACTGCTAGGTTGATGTCCCCTATGTTGCCTAACTCGGACTCCCAGTTGACATTAGCAGCAGCAGTTATAAAATTGTCTATAGCAGTTTCATTGTGCAGCCTAAAGCTTATCTCCCTTGTCTCTAGAGGTGGCTTGTTAATGTTAGTTAAGAGAAATGTGGGGTAATGGTCTGTAGTGCTATCGGTGATTATACCTGAAGTAAGCGGAGAGGTTATGTTGGTCCAAATGTGATCTAGAGTCGTGGCAGTACTATCAGTGATTCTAGTAGGTCTAGTGATTAAGGGTATGAGGAAGCAGGAATTCATACAGTAGAGGAAGCAAACAGCAGTAGGGTGTTCAGGCTCTCAGAGGTCAATATTAAAGTCCCCTGCGATAATTAGGTGGTTTTTGTTCAGTATGTTATCTAGTATTAGATTTCTAAGGTCCGAGTTGAATTCGGACACATCAGTGTTAGGAATTCTATAGACTGCACCCACAGACAGGACAGACTCCGCACCTTTGACTCTGAAACTGGCGAAGATATACTCCCCACAGCAGTCTCTAGTTCTAATTACTTTTAAGCATGTTAGTTCTTGGTGGTAGTAAAGAGCAGTACCACCACCTCTTTGAATTTGACGACAGTTGTGAATTTCCGAGTAGTTAGGCATGTTAAAGAGTTTAGTATCCTCTTGTAACCACGTTTCAGTAAGTATAATAAAGAGAATTTGTTGTCAATAGTTTCAATCAAGGGACTAACATCATCGAAGTGTTTACCTAGGGATCTAACATTCAAGTTGATTACAGAGATATTGTGATTGTGTTAATACATTGTTTACATCATGTGCTGTAAAATATCTGCAATTTTGATCATTAAAGTGATGATTGTCATAGATAGTGGATAAGAGGTTTAGTTCGGGGTCTATACTTGTCTGCATAAAAAGGCTGGTTGCAGGAAAACAAGGCAAGAATGGCAATTACAAAATAGAATTTTGATATAAAAGGGGGAAAAAATATATAAACAAGACTATACAAAACAAACACAAAATGAACAAAAAAAGAAAAATGAGGTAGCTTACAAGGGGCTTAAAAGTACTCTCAGGTACACTGTAAGGAATAATTTGCATTTTGAGACTCAGGCAAAGCCAGGGGTACAATGGAGTAAGGGAGTATGGCGAGGCTAGGCAACCTAGGTAATAAATGAAATCAAAGAAAAAAAGTTGAAAAATAAACATAGGCAAATTTAAGCTAAAGATTTTTAACTATAAATAGTTTAGTATAACTATAAAATAGTTTATATATACGTGTTAGGCTTATATTGAGGTTCCCCCCACCCCCATGCCAGGACTGAACAATTGATCCTCCCCAGGATGCAACCCCACAATAAACTGACTAACTTCTGGGTACCTAGATTGTACCTCTCTCAACCAGTTCAAGAGAGAAATTAAGTACTACCAAATAAACTCCATGTAACCTACCTTACCCCCCTAAATGTCAACCCATGTCTTGCTATTTTCAAACATCACTGTTTGTTGACCAACTTGTATAATTGCTGATTTTTGTCATCCCCCCCCCATCTTTTTATTCCTTTTTCAACACAATTTATACTTTAACCCTTAAACTGCTCAGCATAAGGGGTATAATTTGAAAAATATGTGAATTATGTCAAAATTACTTAAAAATGTTAAACAAATCTCCAACTTATTGCCTTCAGAGTCGTGAAACTTTCATCAAAATATTCACAGAAATTGATTTTAGACAAATATTTAAAAAAAAAAGAACGTTTTGTAGATAAGGCGAACAGCTCCTATTAACTGGAACTGATGGATAATGCAATAATAATAGCTCTCATCCTGTAACTACCCTTAGGTAATTACTTGTCAGTTTGATAGCTCCAGGCAGTCTTTGGGGCTCGCCCAGAAAATGCCATTTCATTACATTCGATGCTGATTTTTTTGGGGGTTTTAACATTATCCATTTGGATGCATAGTTATAAGTTCTTTGCCTAAGCAACTTATTTTTTATTATCTTTTAGCATAGATACCGAATTCGTTACAATAATTATTTTTTCCTTTGCATGAATTGATTTCAAACTGATACATAACAGAAACTGCAAATTACTGTCATACTTCAATTTTTGCCAGGAGCACCATGGTGAGGAGATGGCAAGATGGTGTGAGCCCAACTGGGTAGTGTGTGTCCCTCAGCAGTCTGCCATAGAGAATGTGGCCCTCTCTACGCCTATCATAGGTGAGGAGGAAGATGGTTTATGTGTACACACCATGTGGAACTAGGAACTTTGTGTATTAGCATTATATTTGCAAGGTGGCCTATGTGCATATGTCAGATTTAGGAGAGCTCTTGTGAGCAAATTGTTACCCCAGTAAGGTTCCTTTTCCCAGGAGATATTTTTCTTTACATTGTCTGCAATATATGTTGTCTGTCTTGCATGTAATTTAAAATATCAACATTAACACTTTCGCTCGGTAACGATGCAGCATTGCGTCGTTTTTTTAGTAGACGCATTTCTGGTAACGACGCAGCATTGCGTCGTTTTCGGCGGTAAATTGGCGGCGGCTTCGGGAGGGGCACACAGCGGTTCTGGATATTATATGCATATGCTCTTGTAGAGAATTTCTTCGCGAATACATTGATACCAAAATGAAAGACCTAGGACCAGAATTGAGGTAACAAAGTTGAAAACAGTATACCCATTTTAATAGCGCTCACTGGGATTATGCTCCGTCACTTTCTCTGTTTGCTGTGGGTGGTACGCCTGGCTTTTGGACTTTATATTTTCATATACTCCTTTAGGGAATTCTATTGCGAACACAATGTTACAAAAATGAAAGACTTAGGACGAGAATTGAAATGTCCAAAGTGAAGAGAGTGTACACATTTTATTGCTCTTACGCGGTTCTGGGTAATACGCTCTTACTTTCTCACTTTCTCGCTGGGCTTTTGGGCTTTATATGCATTTATTCTTGTAGAGAATTCTATTGCGAACACATTGATACCAAATTGAAAAACCTAGGACTGAGAAATGAGATGACAAAGTGGAAACGAGTATGCACTTTTCAGTATTACCTCGCGCTCTAATATATTGAGAGGCGCCTTGGGGTGGCGCAGCGCTCTCTTTCCGGGTCACATTCATCTGGTCGGCGGGTGGAGCGTGCTGCGGTTTTTTACTTCATATGCATATGCTCTTGTTGGAAATTCTATTGCGAACACAATGATACCAAAATGAAAGCCTTAGGATGGGAATTGAGGTGACAAACTTGAAGAGAGTGTACACATTTTATCGCTCTTGTGCGCTTCCGGGTAACACGCATTCACTTTCTCTGTTGTGGATGGTACGCCAGGCTTTTGGACTTTGTGTCTTTAGTCGTGTAGAGAATTCTGTTGCGAACACAATGATACCAAATTGAAAAACCTTGGACGAGAATTGAGGTGACAAAGTTGAAAACGGTATACACTTTTCAGGATTACCGCACGCTCCCGTGAAACGCTAAGGCCCACCCGGGGTAGTGTGGATCGGGCGTGCACGATGCAATAAAGTGTTAATTCTCATTGCTAATTACAGTTGGCTAAAATATGATTTTGTCTGCTCATTTTAAATTTCTTTGCAGTTAAGTATATTATGGAGTCCCTTTTTGCGGTAGTTTTTAGTGTTAAGAAAACTGTTTTTCTGTGGGGAGCCCCTATGGCTCCCTGGAGCTTATTGGGCTAATGTATGTTATATTAGACTGCAACATTAGCTATGGAGTTCAGACCTATTTTTTGCTCTTTATACTGTTTGAAAACCCTTGGATTTTCAGAATGATACACTAGCAAGGGTTTAATTTTCAAATCGCCACTCGCATTTGAACACAGCACAAGCGTAAACCTATCTATCATAGGCTTGTGTCCGGGCAAGGATTTTTCCTCCTTGGTAATGTATGTCCTCTTAGGCATTCTTTTCCAAAACAGTCCTGTTTCGTCACAATTAAACACTTGTTGCAGTAGGTATCCTTCAGCCTCTGCAAACTCTTTAAATTCCTCAATAAATCGTCCAGCGGCTGGTTTGTCTGAGCTGGCTGCCTCCCCATGCCTTGTAACACTATGGATACCACTTCTAAATTTTTCAAACCAGCCCTGCTTGCCTTAAACTTTCGTATCTGCATCACTCGTTGCAGGGGTTTTCTTTAGAAGGTCTTTGTGCAATACCCTGGCTTTCTCTCAAATGATGGCCTCCAAAACACTATCACCCCTTAATTCCTTGTCGTATATCCAAATTAATAACAACTTTTCCACTTCTTCTAGTATTTGTGGTCTTTGTTTCGTCATTGTTCTTATGCCTTTTGCCGATTTAGCACTCGATCTCATTTTTCTTCTTAAGTATAGTGCATATTGTTGATGTGGCTTTGTTGTACTGCCTACAAAGTTCAACACGTGTACCATTCTCATACTTCCGAATGATCTCTTGTTTCTGCTCTATTGTCATCCTCACATGGGCTTTCTAGCCTTGATCCTTACCACTGGCTTTCTTGGGACCCATGGTGAGATATATAATAACAAATTGTATAGTCAAATGACCAAAAATCCAAGAAAACACTGAAAATCCGGGTGAAGAATTGATGTGGGATAGTCACTGGGCGCGAGACAATGGTAAACTGAGGGGCAGAGAGGCGATGAACCACGCGCTAGGTCGGCCTGAACGCGTATCAACAAACTCGCGTTCCGAGGTAACCCTCGCCTTCCGAGACAAATTTTCCAAGGAAATCTGCTCGTATTCCGAAAAACTCGCATACAGGGACACTCGTATTCCGAGGTACCACTGTACATTAGCCCAATAAGCTCCAGAGAGCTTCCGGGGCTCACCCAGAAAATGGCATTTCATTACATTCAACGCTGGTTTTTTAGTAGCAGTGCATTTTGTACGTAAATTTTATTGTTTGAACTTACCAAGTCTAAGATGGTGTTGCACCTGCCCTGATAAATAAATCACCCCAAGTGATTTTGCTTATCTAAAAAAAGTACAACTTCATTTTCATTTGAGATAGTGTTATGGTTAAAATATAGTATAAAAATTAATATGCTATTTGAATTTTTCCTATTAGGGAATATATTAGTATTAATTCAAACCCCTTAAGGGTTTATACTACCCATACTTAAGTTTAATACCCAAACTTAATACTTAAGCAAACGTACTTAAGGGCCCAGTGCTTGTGTACCGAAACTTCCTCACACTCATTTTTTTTGGTGAATAATATCTTCATGGTAAATGTTCCAACTTTTCCTAATGGATCACATCATACTATGAACAGAAAGTTAAAAATAAAATGGAAAAAAAAAGAAAAAAATTCACAATTCAAATTAGGTGTCAAAATATTAAGTCACCAATTGTTATTTTATTCATTATGGTCTCAGAATGCATATTACATTCATGTTCCTTATAGAAAAATATTGTTTAAGAGTATAGTTTACTGTAAAACATTTTTTTGAATGTCTTCATCCAAATATGTGCAAAATATAGATGCCAAAAATGTATAACTCTTAACGTTATGGCTTTATGACTAAACGACAATAAGGACACCTTAGAACTAAGAACGTTGCACATACGTAAAAATGGTGAGAATCGGTCAGAAACTGAATTGTTGATACTGTCTCTTTTTATGGTAGTTCTAATTAATGAATTTTCTTGAATCTTACATAAACATTGCTTGGCATTCATACTCAAATATGTGAAAGTTGTAGGTCAATATATGTTGAAATGAAGTAAAGAAAAATATACCCCCCCCCCTCCCCAAAACAAAATATAAGGATAGGTTAGGGGATAACAAATGCATATATTGCAGTAACTTTATTGCCCATATATAAGTGATAAGGCTTTCATCTGGTCCTCATTCATCAATACAACCTAAAGAGACACGAGAATAGATTTGAAATCCGTAAATAAATCGGCCCCCCCAAAAATAAGTCCCAAGTTCTGCCACCTGTGGCTCATTAACATGTTAACCAAATTTGTTCCAACTTGACGTGCGTAGTGCCGGATAAGCATTCTTCATGATGTAGAAGATACAGCAAAATCTGCATAGAAACAAAGGAGAGAAAAACACACAAAGTGGTGGTCAGCTTTTTGCTCAAAGGGACACAAGAAATATTGCCATTTGGGCAATGTATTTATAGATATTAATAAAATAGAGCATAATAACATACTCAATCTGTGTGAAATATGGCCTGGCCTCGCACACATTTATTTTTTTAAATTAAAAACAAAAAATCATTTAACATATTGGGTGAAAATTTCACAATGCTAATGCCAAATAGAGGGGGGGGATGTCCAACGTCCTGGCGGACGGCCTGTCTCATTTCCTTCCCCTTTCCACGGAATGGGGCGTTCGACACCGATTCTTTTCGTTGGCTGTGCCAGACGTGGATCTCTTCGCGTCGGCATGGCCGAGGCGTCTCCTGGTATACGTGGCGCCCTTCCCCGACTGCGAGGCCGTCGGGGTTGACGCCTTCAGGCAGGACTGGGCGAGGTGGGGTTACCTGTACCTCTTTCCCCCAGTTCAGCTATTGATGCAGGTTCTGTCTCGCTTGGAGACTTACCAGGGAAGAGTTGTCTTTCTGGCTCCTTGGTGGCCGACCCAGCCTTGGTTTCAGGCGCTGCTTGCTCGGTGTCCGAACCCGAGGGTCTTCCCGTGGCTCCGCCTTTTTCAGCGGATTGGTCCAGCCCGGTACGAGGCTGGTTCGGTCTTCTCCTCGAGTCTTTGCGTCTATAGTTTTTTACTCTGGTTTATCATCACTTGTATGGTGCGCAGGCGGCTTCGTTGTTGGTCTCCAACATGCATGCTTCTTCTCGGCGACAGTAGGAAGTTTCCTGACAGTCCTTCCAGTTCTTCCTATCAATGCGTAGGTATTCTTCGGTCTTTGATAGGGTTGTTCTGTCCTTTCTCTCTGGTTTTCAGGACTGTCATCTTGTGCCCAATACTGATGCCTCGTATCGGGCGGCGCTGGCGGAGCCGCTTCAGCTTGTTTTTGGTGTCGATGTTACTTCTGCCCCGTTCCGCAAGCTGTCTCGGGCGTTCTTTCACCTACGGCCTGCTCATGCGCCTCCTGATCTGTCCTGGTCTCTGGACCGAGTGCTCTCGTTTCTCTCTTCTCTTTGATTTGTTGTGGCCCCCTCCATTCGGGATTGTTTTTATAAAGCTCTTTTCCAGTTGGCATTGGCCACGGATCGGGATCGGGGAGCTTCATGCTCTCCTCCGGCGCAGGGGTTTCTGCTCCTTCGGTCCTGGTGGTTGTTTTGTTCGGTTGCAGCCGCCGCCTCCTTTTCTGGTGAAGAATGAAACGACTGCGTTTCAGAGGGGGCCTTGGGTTGTTGATGCTTGGTTGGTCAGGCTGCTTTGGCTGGGGGTGCATCATGTGTTGTGTCCAGTTGCGGCTCTCCACCGTTATTTGCATACCATGGCTTCGGTGGCCGGGGATGCGCTTTGGGTTGACCTGGTTTCCCTTCTTCCCTGTTCCTTGGCTCGGGTGTCTCAAGTTGTCCGCAGGATTATTAAGTCTAGCCAGCACTGGTTTATCCTCGTGCCCACGACATTGTGTAAGTTTGCTGTTTGGCTGCCGTCTTTGGCACATGTCTTGGGTTGACATTCGGGCGCTGGGTTTTGGAGGTCGAACAGGGTTCTGGCTGCTCACTACCTGGTGAATATTCCGGGGGCCAGGTAGGGCCCTGCGTTGCTTTGGGACGGCGGTTGCAGCCAGTTATCTCGACTTCGTGTTGAGGAGTGAGGACGAACCGCCTCCCGGGTAAGGTCCCTGTTTTCCTTATCTTTGGGTAGTTAGCTCCGGGGAGCCGACGGGGTTCACCAGAAAACCAGCGTTGAATGTAATGAAAAGTCATTTTCTGGCCGAGTCCCGGAGGTTCCCCGCATCCCACCCTCCTCCTGTCGGCGGTGTTTTTCACGTTTTTTGGACATCCAGCCTAAGACCTGTAGGTAGGGTTGCCTTCGAATGGGTCTGGGGCTCCCCCTTCCCCCTCAGACAGCAACCTTCCCTCAGGGGGGGGGGGGGTTTGCTCACAGCAGCGCGGCGAGTGATGACTCATGCTAGTTGGCTAATTTTCATTTGGGAGGTCTGTCCACCTGTTCGGCTTTTGGTCGCAATACTTTTACCAGAAAAGGAGTTTGTTTTTGTGGCGCCTACCTTTCTGGGTACCTATCCTGGTTGATGGCAGACATAGACCCTCCCAACCACAGGGAGGGTCTCTATAGGCCATTGCTCCTCGTGTCCTCTCTAGGGGCCAGGTTCTGGCTCGTGGTCCCCAGTAGGCAAGACTCCATGCATTGACTGATGCCAGAAAGATATCCATATCCATTTAGCCTGGATAGCTCCGGGGAGCCTCCGGGACTCGCCCAGAAAATGGCGTTTCATTACATTCAACGCTGGTTTTTTAACGAGTATGCATGAAAGAAGGGCAATAACACACTTGTTCTCCTTGGTTTTCCTGATCCATTTCATTCTGGTTTATAATTGATAAATCAAGTGTCAGATATGATTTTTGTTTACATAGTTACACATAACTTAAGCACTAGTATTGAGGACCTTAGGTGTGAATATTCTGGATATTATTTGTATACTGTGTTTTAAAAATCATTCTTATAAATTTTAATGTTCTTCAGTAATGTATACTGTATATTTATATATATTTGTTAATTTTATTTGAGTACATCTTTCAAGGAATAATGTTAAAATTGTTTTCCCCATTGTTGAGACAGGATGCCTGATAGTCTTTTTGAGGTCCCCCTAGTACTAACAACTGGACACCTTCTTGAGGTTATCTTGAGATGATTTTCAGGGCTTTTTTAGTGTCCCCGCGGCCCGGTCCTCGACCAGGCCTCCACCCCCAGGAAGCAGCCCGTGACAGCTGACTAACACCCAGGTACCTATTTTACTGCTAGGTAACAGGGGCATAGGGTGAAAGAAACTCTGCCCATTGTTTCTTGCCGGTGCCTGGGATCGAACCCGGGACCACAGGATCACAAGTCCAGCGTGCTGTCCGCTCGGCCGACCGGCTCCCTGATTTACCTTACCTTTTATTTAGATAGATTTAAGATTTACCGTAAGATTTACTGTAAGATTTACCTTACTCCTCGATGCAACCCACAACAGTTACCCTAACTCGAGTGACTATTTACTAAGAATTGAACAGAGGCATCAGGTGAAAAGAAACTTGCCCAACATGTCCTCCTTGCCATTTGAAGCAAACCCAGAATGTTGCAGTAGTGAGCCGGCTGTAGACACGCACGTGCAAGTGCCTCTATATCTGGATGTTATCTATAGCTCCAAATTCCATGCTGTGATTGATTCATAGCAATTTTTTTTTTTCAGAAGCACATGCTTTGAAGCAGTATAGCTCATCTGGGTGAGTACAGGTTAAGTTTTTTTTATTTTGGTGAAAGTCATTAACACAAATATTAATTAACCCTTGTAGATTTTACTACTACTGTATTTGTGGATGTTGATTTACTTCAAGTTGACTCCTAATTCCTTGTACAGTATTTGTTCCACAGATGAGAGCACTTATGGCTTTGTGCCTTAAAAAATAGAATCTCTGTACATGTATCTTTAATTATAAAGATGTTGAATTAAAATAAAGGGTAAATTTATTAGCTTTCATTACAAAATAGAATTCTTAGTAAAGCTACTGATTTGGTATATGAAGCTTTCATCCTCTCGCACAAACTTTGATTGTTGGGAGGTGATCAGTAAATAATTAGAACACTATAATGTACTCAGATGCAAGTACAGTTATATATTTAAAATATTCGTCAAAAGTGTCAAAAAAATGAATAAATAAATAGCGCTGATGAAGGAGACTAAACTGGCGAGAATTTCCAGCATAACCAAATGAAATATAAGAACAATCACTAGTCCACGGTCACAGTTTGGGAAATATAATTATAAGTGGGACAACTGTTCTCATAAGCTCTGTACGTTTTCTGAATAATCCTGTTAGAGATTACTATGATAAAATCTGTACAGTCAGTATAAAAGTGTTGACCATTAATACTGGTGATGGCCGGACTATGAAGGTGTTAACTGGTTAATACTGTTATCACCTTCATGGCCAATTCCTACTCAACCACGGCTAAATGTTTATTTTCTACTTTTAAGTTTTCCAACATATTTTTTCCGAGTTATCATCATAACTTTTGTGTCAAAATATTTGGAAATGACACTGTATTCCTAGAGTAACAGATGAATGATAAATGGCATAAGCATTATAAATGACGAATGACATAAGTATCATAAGTTGTATGGTCACTGAATACACATAAAATTTATAAACAATTAACCAATTCTTATTTATTATCATGAGTAAATTAAAAAAAAAATGAATATGTTCATAAATAATTGATTTATCAAGCTGTAAAAACAAATATTACTATGCAGTACTTGCTTGCCTTTTGGTCAGGTAATTTGCACAATGACAAAACATTCTGAGATTCGAGTGATCATCGTCTTGAGTGACGAGTAGTTAGCCACAGTGATCTGTGGTTGGTCCCTTGACACACTGATTGGTCCCCCCTGATAAGTTGGCACAAACTGGGTTCATATCTTTTGAGGTTTATCATGAAAGATCCAATATTATAGAGTAATTTAAGGAATTATTTTTGGAAATTCTGCGATTGGATGACTCATGTCATCCAATCCATGATGTAAATGTAAATCCATGTCATTGGATTTATTGTGGCTGTTTACCGATGATAAATTTTAGCATCATCGTACCACTAAAGTTTTAGGATTGATATAGATTTAGATGCTATAAAAACATATTTGCCTGAAAATAGTATTCCTAAAAAGTTAATATCACAAATTTTCTTTCATTGGTTGCCAGTCAATATGTAAGTGCTCTGTACGGAGAGGGCTTAATATATGAGATAACGGGCGAGGAACCAAGGGTCATTATTGCCAACGAAGAGGAGCTAACAGAGGTTGTGATTTCCAAGGCAACTGTTCTTAATGAGTACCTGGTCACTTTAAGGTGAGTTCAATGTTTGCTACATTTTTAAAACAAAAATGAATCATTCATATAGGATTTAGCAATTTTGTTTTTTATCATAAAGGCTGAATGAACTTTGTGATAGTAAAAAAACCTTTAAAAGGTGAATTCACTCAGAACGATTATGAAGCTTTCTGAGCAATCACATTCAGTTGTCCCCTAAAGTAAGATCCACTGTGTCTGTTGAGTAGGATTATAAAACAATTGGGCAGAATGGTATTCTGGCACTGGTAACGTGTATAATTTACAGGCACCCCGGAAGGTCAGGTTAAGTACAAGGGCATCGCTGGAAATCATACATTACTGCCCAGGATGGCAAGAGATGTGCTCATAAAAATTAAAGCCAGTCCAAAGTTCACTCTTTGCATCATAAGTAACTTAAGTAACCACCAATAAAGGGTTTTCATTAATGGCTTATCTGAAGGGGTAGCTGAATGTAATAACTGGGAAATATGGTTTTAAGTAAATATGAAAAGAATCTTACTAATTGAAATCATCTGGTTGCCCCCCTGTCCCTCCCTCTTTACATCTACTTTCCTGTGTACAGTTTAGGTGTTAAGTGTCTTGAGTTATTGTGAGGCATTTTGAAACCATGCATGGCACTTCTTCCTGTTGGTGAATAAATGAGCAAGTTAGCAAGAGTCCTCTGTTGGCAGTTGCTTGTGATGTCAAGAAGAGAGCTTGAATACGCATTTTAGTATTATTTATTTATTATTTATATATACAAGATGGTACAATGGGTTTATGAGAGTTCATAGCATTGATGTTTTTACATTCTTGTAAAGCCACTAACACACACAGCATTTTGGCAGGTCCTTAATTTAAAAGATAATTTGAAGTACGTAATTTGTAGCAAAATTGAAAAATATTTTAGCAGGTACACTGTAAGAAAATTAGAAGAAAATTAGTAGGTACATTATAATGAAATTTGAGAATTATGAACAGGTACATTGTAGCATAATTTGAGGATTATTTCTAGATACATTTGTAGTAAAATTTGTGTTGAAAATAATAACCATGATATAAGATGATAGCAGTGATTACAATGGTGAAGGTGTATGGCTTAGGTACAAATATTGGGGGAGTGGGTAGCACAAGACACAGTGCGTGTTTAACCCTTAAACTCTTCTCGGCTATATGGCCTTCAACACCCACAGGCACAAAAGTTTTTTTGTCTTATAAAACTGTTAATTTGTGTTCCCTGAGCTCGAGAAAAAAAATTGAATTGTACAGTGGAACCTCGAGTGACGAGCGGCTCTGTCTACGAGCATTTCGAGTAACTAGCGAGTCACTCGCTGAAAATTTCTCTACTGACGAGCTTTGGCTCTATTAACGAGCGAAACCACATGGTGCTCCCTAGCGTTCTCGCCCGTTCTCGCAAATTCTCGGACGCCTCCTAAGACAGTATTGTTGTTGTATCGTGCAGGACAAGCATCCCTCTGCATTTATTTGTGCTTTTCTTTGTTTTTTTTTTGTAACTACAATTTGTAACGCATGATGTTGCCAAAGAAGCTGCTTGCTAAAGATAGTGTTGTCAAGAGGAAGAAAGACACAATTACTATGGATTTGAAGAAGGAAATTATAGCAAAGCATGAGCGTGGTGTCCGTTTGACTGATCTTGCCAGGGAGTATGGCAGGTCCTCCTCCAACAATTTGCACCATTTTGAAGAGGATATTGTTGCTCTGGAGCAAACTTTGGGTTTGGAGTTGGATGCTGCTGATGGGCAGGAGTTAGTGGAGGAGCACAGTGAGGAACTGACCATTGAGGAAGTCCTGGAACTTCAGCGGGAGCCGAGTCAAGAGGAGGTACAAGAGCTCTCATCAGGGGGAGGAGGAGATAAGGGAGGATGCTGCTGCCTCTTCCAGTGAGATCAGGAAAGTGTTGTGAATGTTTTGAATTTTGATAGATACGTTCTTTGCAAAAGTAGAGAAAAGATGAGCAAGTGATAGTGAACCACTATCAACCACGATAGTGAAATTTCTACCCGAAACGCTGCTCGTACTAATGGCTTTACAAGATTGTAAATACCATGCTATGTATTCTCTCAAACCCAATGTACCCTTGTATATAAATAAATAAATATATAAATAAATAACCACAACCCGGTCCCAGTGGGGTGAAATTCCCAAGACAGAGCCTGCCTGACTCGGAGGTGGATTTGCCATCCACACTGTAACCCCCTCTCCTCCTCCTCACCTCCTCATTGTCTTCCTCAAGCCAGCAAAGACTCTTCATAAGGTAAAGTACAATTGAAAACAGTAAAACAAAACATTTATGATTACATGTGCAGTATTATATTTACAATATAAAATGTCATACAGGTATTGATGTTTTTGAGGGGTGGAACGGAATCATTTTACAGTATTTCCATTATTTTAAATGGGGAAATTCGTTTCTAAAGACGAGTTTTCCACATAACAAGCTCGGTGCCAGAACGGATTAAACTTGTTACTCGAGGCTCCACTGTACTTACCAATGATGTAAATGAGCCAACAAACTTGGGCGATGACGTCACACCCAACATGATCGCTCATACAGTGAGCGTCCCGGAGGTGTCGCGCGCAGTCTTCAAGCACCCAGAGATGCCACAAATTTATTTTCGCTGCATTATTTACAGTGTCTACTGTTCCATATAATGGTACAGTACTTGATGTTGAATTATTATACAACTTGCATGCATTCAATATACACTTGCATATTAGTGTTACAATTATTTACACACAAATGTTTTCTTTTACACCATATATAATATGTATTCAGTTTTTTCATCAATATATATACACACACTCGCTCAATATGTACAGGTTTTTGCACCATCATTATTGGACATTTAGAGGTCCTTGTCACAGTGGTAGTCATTGAAGCAGTTGACAGCACACAAAGGGATGGCACATGCTTCACACCATGTTTGTACCAGTTTACGTTTCTGCAGTGTAGTTTTACAAATTACAATATTTTAGTCTGTGTACTTGAAAGGCCTCCATGTAAATGAGCCTGGGTGTAGCAGCATGCTGCAATACTTGGTTCATACAGTAAGGGGTCTATGTATGCCAGGAATGTCTGCCAAACTTTGTTATTACTGTGTCACAACTGTAAAACTAAACGTGTGGAAAATTAGTTCACGACCTGTTTTCACCAGATACGTATCGAAACTGTTCAGCATGGTTATGTCCAACAAGATGGAGATTTTTTTTGTCTACCTCAGTGTTTTCCGTACACACTCGACAGCACCCACCATCATGTCACATTTATCAACCAAACACATGGTGATGTTATAGACATAACACAATCTGGTTTATATATTAGTTGTTTCATTTTTTTCACCTTGCCACTGTTCACCATTGTTCCAGTGTGAACAGTTAATATGTTAATATGTGAATATGTTCACTTCTCTGCTGTCTTCCATAGCACTGAGAGTATTTGATCAATTTTTCTACCTCACAGTCACCTACTGCAATATTACAGTATTGTCAAACACTGGCATTTCCCTTCTTTTTGCCTTTACTGTGCTACACACACTCTGGTTCTATTTTCAAGCAAGAACCTATTTTGCAGGGGACTTGTATAATAGTTATCTGTATATAAAATGTGGCCCTTGTTCAGCCATGGTGTCATCAGTGTCTTCACCATTTTTTTTTGGCTGTTACCTACATGGGCAGCGTATGGGGGCTCCCTCTACCCCGCAGCTCGTTTAAATCTTACGAGGTACTCCAAAACATCATATGATGTCATGCTCAATTTATCGACAGTTACTGAAGACATCATATGATGCTTTGCGCAGTTTAAGGGTAATGACACTAAGTAGGAAACTATGATGATGAAGTTAAGTAAGTTTAGGTTTTATTTTTTAATAAGGTGTAGGTTAGACAGCTTTGCTATTCGTTAGGGAGTGAGTTCCATAGAATAGGTCCCTTTATTTGCATAGTGTTTACACAGATTTCGTTTGACTCGGGAGATATCATAGACTTATTTCTGGTGTGGTGATTATGGGTTCTATTACATCTGTCAAGGAAGAATTTCAGATCAGTATTTACATTTAGGAACAAGGATTTGTAAATTTAAATTGCACAAGATAATGTGTAGAGTGTATGTTTAGCATGTTTAGGGATTTAAACTTAGGGGGCTGTGTTTCTGAAAGCAGTTTGTTCTTATAGCAGATTTTTGCTGGGTGATGATAGGCTTGTCATTTGCAGTGGTTGAACCCCATGCACAGATACCATATGTAAGATAGGGATAGATTAACATGTAGTATAATGAGGAGAGCAGAGTGAAGAGGTTATCTTGAGATGATTTCAGGGCTTGACATCCCCATGGTTCGGTCCTCGACAAGGCCTCCTTTTTGTTACACATCCCCAGGAAGCAGCTCGTAGCAGCTGTCTAACTCCCAGATACCTGTTTACTGCCAGGTGAACAGGGGGCATCAGGGTGAAAGAGAAACTGCCCATTTGTTTCCGCCTTCTCCAGGAATCGAGCCCGGAACCTTAGTACTAGGAATCACGAGTGCTGTCCACTCATCCGTCAGGCCGCTGACATATTATGTCAGGGAACATAATGTCTGATTTTAGAAACTATACCAACCGTTTTCGAGACTTGTTTGGTTATGTGTTATATGTGGGTGCTGAAGTTGTCTCTTGTCTATGTATAGGCTAAGGAACTTTCCATCATTTTTATTGCTCATGTTTATATTGTCTATCTGAAGCTGAATTTCATTTGTTGATTTACAGCCAATTAAAATGTAGTGGATCTTTTCCATGTTTAGAGTGAGTTTGTTGGTTGACATCCATGTGTGGACTTTTTTAATTCATTATTTACAACATTATTTAATGTGTGGGGGTTGGGGTCTGAGTAGAAGGTAGTATCGTCATCAAATAGTATAGATTCTGTACTATACATTCATGTTTTCATCAATGCATCTGGGCTGCCAGAAGAAAAGTGGACTTCTTTAAGAAAGAATTAGTTTCTTGCAAGAAGTGCCAGATCAACTGGGTTGTAGTGGGTCTGCAGGTTGCTCAGCAACAGTCTTGTGGACCAAGTCATCATGAGTCAAACCTAGTCCCCAGGCTGAGCTTGGGAAATAAAGAACTCCCTGAACTCACTCCAGGTATTATCCATATTGAATGATCTCCAGTAAACCCCTAGCAATTCATACAACCCACTATTGGGATTCAGTACTGTACGGTACTTGAAACTTTCCACTGGCACCAGTGCGGAAATGTCATTCTGCCCGACTGTTTCATGATTATTATTTATAGGCACCAGAGCTTACCTTAGCAGAGCAACCATATATGATTCTACTCAAAGTTGCTTTTCATATTCACTCAAAACCTGAAACTTTTTTCCTCCTAGGATAAAGTCATCCATATATTGCTGTTAGACAAGTTGCTCAATACTGCACAGGACCAAGATGCTGAAGTGTCAAATCAACTCATCTCAACAACAATCACCTCATTTGCTCAGTAGGTTGAGTGCTAAAAGGTTATGCTCTCTATAACTTGCCATATTAACTGTCTTTTATGTAGTGCCAAATACTCATTGTAATTGTATATATGTGTATTGTGAATATACTGTATTTTAAATAATCTTTCATGTAGCTGTCGCCTAACCCTCAAAGTGCTCATTTCAATTTTTTTCACTATTGCTATAAAAAAAAAAATCTTGAGAAATGGCAAATCTGAATTGAAAGGTATGGAAAATACACAAAAATCATATACCCACCCTTATTTTGGCCTGAGCAGTGGTCAACATTCTTCTGGCATTCATCAGCATTACTTTGTGATGGGCACTAAACTAAACCATTTTTATTTTTTCATATTAATATATTCCAAAGTAAGGAATGTGTGTTAGTAAAAAAAGAATACCAAAATAAATATACGAAGTACAATGACATTCATTTGATAACAAAAATTTTGTGGCGCCTCATGACTACTGTGAGACGTCATTGGCCTTATTGTAACATTGATGTAAAAAGTAGATATTTGGGGTTTCGTCATATGTTGATCTAGTGCACTGCAATTGTCAAAT
>WNGS01165339.1:8501419-8572373 GCA_020271785.1 Procambarus virginalis
GACAGCATTGGAGGTAACTAGCGCCAAACAGCTTACTTCACTAAGCAGGGTAAGACGCTGGCCTCCTCTCCTACGACAACCACGTGGCGAGGTTCCTCCTCCTTCCACCACCCGAGTAGGACCTCCAGCAAGGACTTCAGCTGAGTTCCTGGGGCCGCCGAGGAGTGTAAGTGGCCCCGAGGGAGTTCGAGAAAGGAGAGGCGTGCCCCAAGGCGAGCGCTGCTCTCACAAAGTCCTTCACTAGAATAATACACAGAGAATTTCCCACAGCACGATGATGATTATAACAACGATAATAATAATAATAATTGTATATGATTGTGTTTCCACAGTTTAATAAGGCAGCGAACACCAGAAAATCTAAAGGTTACCACTCACTGTATTCGTATAGTACACCGAGCATATCTTTAGCATTCGTCCCTGCATTTAATGTCTGTATGGTACGTTTGGGACACGGCCGTTAAGCGTTACTCCCTGTTATTATTTTTAATTGATTAGTGCAAGATAACTCACCGAGAGGAATGTTGTGGTGGAGTTGCAGCGTGTGGTCGTGGAGGAGCAGCATTTGTGTCCATGAGTGATACGCCATCCAGGACAATGTAAGAGACAGCACCCGTCTGAGCGGGTCAACCAAGTAAGCACAGGATCTTCCCTGGGGCACCAACGGGCATTTAAGAGCCATTGTTGGCACCTTGAAAAGGGGCACTTTCCTTACAGCATCCGCCACCATATTGATGGCGTGACAGGATGCCATAACAACAACAGCATCCGGGAGAGGCGACAGGCTGGAGAGGTAGACAGGGAGAGAGGTGGCTCCACAGGGCAGGGCGAGGAGTGAGGTGGTGTTCCTCCTGGTTGTGGACAGGTCGTGGACGGTGCTGGCTACGGTTTCACACTCCTCATACACCACTAACACTGCAAGTACCATCACATAGCCTCAGCTAGTTCAGTCAAGTTATTTTGGTATTTGGTATTTTTGGTATTTGGTATCGGGTTTTGGTATTATTTTGTTTTTTTCATATCAGAGCAGGTTCAAGCAGAGGTACAGATACAATATATCAAGGTGCAGGTACAATTAAGTATCGGTACAGTAAAGATACAAATGTTAGTATGGTACAGATACAGTTTTATTTGAAGAAAAAGAACAATTATTGTGTAGAAACGAAGTGTCATACATGTCGGACTAAAAGATTACAGGCCATACGGTTTATTCTAAAAAAGACTTACCTGACGGGGAGTTGAGGGCGAGGATGCGTGGACTGAGTACGACCAGCAGGCAGAGGGCGAGAAGTGGTGTGGCCGAGGTTCCGTGGCTGCTCCTCCAGCGGCAGCAGAGACAGACACGCACCATCTCCGGTACACACCGCCGCCACCACCAAACTTCCCTCGATAAGTCAACCAGGAAGTGTCTCTGCTGCGACTTAATTATCTAAACTCTGGCACTATCTGATCATGGGCCAGTAATGAACACTAATATGATGAATAATGAAGATATTTAATAATAACAAGATAGATTATTTCCACCATAGCTTCGGATCAAGTTCATGGCAGCTTTCGTACTTTGTGTAGACACCTGGGAGCACTTAAACATGTGGACAATTGAATTATAAACTTGGCATATGTTTAACAGTGCCTGCAACTATCAGAGGCATTTGAGGACAGTGGCCATCTTTACATAACTCTGGAAAGAAGTCATTATAGTGCTCACTCAACCTCTGTGAAGGTACTGTATCTAAAATGTATCTGACCCGCCATCTCTTGCATACGATATTCATGTATATTCGAGGTTATTAATGACAATTTAACTATTTGCAATGACAATAGGGTCTCCCTGAAGGAATTTCTGGAAATAGTGAGCTATATAACTATTGTGACTGACAAGTATAATCCTTGTGGTGTAGAAGCGGCGGTACTGGAGCCTAATGTGGCCTCGCGGGGTGACGTGAGTGCTCATGCACGCTACCAAACCGAAAGTATAGTAGCAAGATTTTGTTATCATTTTTCCCATAATCTATATGTCTCTTTACTGTATCTTCATAAAATAAAAAATATAGAACTAAATACATTTTTGTTTTGATGGGAGACAACTCCATAGTTTGGCAAATACAAATTTGTACGTTATTTCCTGATAATTTTCAAATATTTTTCTACTAATCTTTTTTATTATTATTATTATTATTATTATTATTATTATTATTATTATTATTATTATTATTATTATCATTATTATTATTATCATTATTATTATTAGTATTATTTAACATATCAAAAAGTATGCTTCTCTAGAGTTAACATGAAAATATATTGAAACTACGATGAACATACTATTATACTCAATAGAGTTTGGTCTCGTAAGTACAAGGTTGGTACTGATGTGACTTTATTATAAGCACGAGAACATATATTTGTTGATATTCATTACATTTACCAAATATATATCACATGAAAAATACACATTAGGAATGAAAGTAATTTTCAGCGGTAAAAGAGATAAATAATTTGACTAAAATTGCCTTTTCAATGTGAAACTGACTTCAAGTATTTAAGTATTAATAATGTTGTTTATAAACAAATCCACAAGGGCAGTGACCAGGGTTCGTCATTTTGATTTGACCGAATGAATTTAATAGCTTCTTTTCATCGGTTGGTGCTAACCTTGCCAGTAAAATCCCAGAGACTCAGACACATATCTACACATATCTCTCAGGCAGCTATCCAAACTCTCTTCTCCTTTCACCAGTCAGCCCGACATATGTTGTGTCCATCATACACTCACTAAAAACCAAAGCTGGGAACATCAGTGAAATCCCATCCATTGTATACAAGAGCGCCTCCCATGCCCTTGCGCCACCTATAGCTCTGCTGTTCAACAAATCCCTTGAGTGTCATACCTTCCCTGATATCCTTAAAAAAGCAAGAGTAACGCCAGTTCATAAAGGAGGTAATCCGGCAGACATAAACAATTATAGACCAATATCAAACCTACCCATACTATCAAAAATATTTGAAAAAATTATCTACAAACAGCTCTACTCCTACCTCGTAAAATTCTATATACTTACCCCGTGTCAGTTTGGCTTCCGCTCCCAAAAGAGTACCAACGATGAAATTATTAGTATCCTTGATATAATTTACTCAGCCCTTGACAAAAATGAGTTTCCGATTGGACTCTTCATTGACCTGAGAAAGGCCTTTGATACTGTTAATCACAACTACCTCTTATGTAAACTCCTTCATTATGGAATCCTAGGCCATGCACTGGACTATATCCAATCCTATCTTAGTGACAGACACCAATGTGTAACCATCAATAATATAACCTCTCCCACTTTACCAATAACCGTTGGAGTGCCACAGGGCAGCATTTTGGGACCTCTCCTATTTCTTATATACATCAATGATCTGCCTAATGTCTCTAACATTCTGAAACCTGTTTTGTTTGCTGATGATACTACCCTCATCTACTCTAACCCCAACACACATACACTAAATAACGTTGTTAATAATGAACTAAAAAAAGTCCACTTATGGATGTCAACCAACAAACTAACACTTAACATAAAAAAGACCTACTACATCTTATTTGGAAGCAAATCTACAAATGCAGTTCAGCTTCAGATAGACAATTTAAACATTAGTAATAAAAATGATGGAAAGTTTCTTGGCCTATTCCTAGACAAGAGACTCAACTTCAGTATCCACATACAACACATAACTAAGAAAGTCTCTAAAACAGTTGGTATACTCTCCAAAATCAGATATGTATCTAACTCTGCTCTCATCTCTCTATATTATGCACTAATCTATCCCTATCTTAACTATGGTATCTGTGCATGGGGTTCAACCACTGCAAACCACCTCAAGTCCATCATCACCCAGCAAAAATCTGCTATCAGAATAATAAATTCTGCTTTCAGACAACACTCAGCCCCCTTGTTTAACTCCCTAAACATGCTAAACATAATCTTACTCCACAAATTTTCTTGTGTCAACTACATTTGTCAACTACATCCTGGCCGGGGAGGATTGACCGGGCGCCAGTCCTTAACTGTAGCCTCTGTTCACCCAGCAGTGAATGGCTACCTGGTTGTTAAACGATTCGGCGGGGTCGTATTCCGGGGAAATTAGGGTTAAGGACCTGCCCGAAACGCTACGCGTACTAGTGGCTTTACAAGAATGTAAAACTCTTGTATATATTTACAAAACCCTGTTCTTAAATGCAAATCCTGCTCTGAAACTCTCCCTAGACAGATGTAATAGGACCCATTATCACCACACCAGAAATAAATATCTCTTTGATATCCCCAAAGTCAAACTTAATCTGTGTAAACACTCTATGCCAATAAAGGGACCCAGTCTATGGAACTCACTCAACTCACTCATTTTACTTAGCGATACAAATGTTGAGTAAATGAATGCATGTTTTCTTTGAATCCATATATAAATCAATGTAAGTTGCCATCCTTCGATCTTAAAATATTGATTCTGGCCATAAAATTATTAACTGTTAACGAAACATTTCTTTGGGGGTCTTGTGTTGAGCATGTGAGCCCAGGTGACAAGTTGCGCGCTGTCCTGTTGACTCTGTGATTTACGGCGCGGCCTCGCTCGATAAAGTGCCACAACCTCATTCTTATTCGCATATGTAATTCTCACAAACTATTCGTCAATAAATACCCATAGCAAATGAGGCTATTCTTCCTGTCGAATTATCATTGCTGTGATGCCATTGATTGATTTGCTGGGATTGAGGCTGAGGATTGATTGATTTGCTGGTTGATTGATTTGCTGGGATTGATTGATTTGCTGGGATTGATTGATTTGCTGGGATTGATTGATTTGCTGGGATTGAGGCTGAAGGCCTAACACTGGAAATTTAATTATTCGGCCATAATAGAGACGATGCTCACAATTAAGTGAAAGCTAACAATTTGCCCGAAACGCTGTGCGTATTAGTGACTTCAGGCATTGTATGTACTAGCTATGTCTATTAATCTGACATTATGTCTGTTACTCATTTTCAATGTATGTACTTTTACCTGAATAAATATCCAACCCGTCCTCGCAAATTCGTATAGTCAATATTGACTTATTAAATACGTGCATAGGTGACATACTAAACATAATAGTTTACCTTGAAAAGCTTCATTGAAAACACCGACCTTACCTAACCTTGTTAGTATGTTAAGATAAGCATCTTATAGCTTCGTAATTTCAATTGTTACTTAACCTATTATAGGTATAGGTTAAGTAATAATATGTTAAGATAAGCATCTTATAGCTTCGTAATTACAATTGTTACTTAACCTATTATAGGTATAGGTTAAGTAGTAATTGTAATTACGAAGCAATAAGATGCTTATCTTAACATACTAACAAGGTTATGTAAGGTCGGTGTTTTCTATGAAGCTTTTCAAGGTAAACTATTATGTTTAGTATATCACCTATGCACGTATTTAATAAGTCAATATTGACTATACGAATTTGCGAGGACGGGTTGAAATGTCTTATCTTAATTCAATTTCTTTCTTTATTATGCACCCCATACCCATCCCGTGGGCGGTGGTGGAAAGATTACAGAGGCACATATGGGGTTCAGAAACTGAACCCCATAGTTCATTTAGCTGAGCAAGTGACGGTTTTTTGAAGCTAGTTACACAATTATTAATGTTATATATACATGTACATATACATACAATCATTTACACAAACACATGTACACATCGATAATACTTATATATGAAGTGATTCAACAAGAGGCTCACAACAGTCACTATACAAGGCACTTTACATCTATGGTGAGTCACACAGTTACTAGTCTTGCTGCACACCCACCCAACTGGGCGGCAGCTTTAGTCATGTGCTGCACACCCACCCAACTGGGCGGCAGCTTTACAGTCATGTGCTGCACACCCACCCAACTGGGCGGCAGCTTTACAGTCATGTGCTCCACACCCACCCAACTGGGCGGCAGCTTTACAGTCATGTGCTGCACACCCACCCAACTGGGCGGCAGCTTTACAGTCATGTGCTCCACACCCACCCAACTGGGCGGCAGCTTTACAGTCATGTGCTCCACACCCACCCAACTGGGCGGCAGCTTTACAGTCATGTGCTCCACACCCACCCAACTGGGCGGCAGCTTTACAGTCATGTGCATGCATTACCTACAGTAAGCAAATTTTGGATACTTCGCTAAGATTCCTGGCAGCACATCATTATGAATGAAGTACTTACATATTTCTTGGACTCCATTGATGGTGTTATCTCTGAATTCCTCGATTTTTTCACATTCCATTATATAATGACGCAAAATATGCGAATAGTTCTGCTGACACAGTTTACATTTAGTCAAATCTACATCAGCAGATGTTACAAACTCCCAGAGGTACTTGTAGCCCAGCCTAAGCCTAGCAGTGGTAAAGCTAACTGACAATCTAAAAGTCACAGCACAATTAATGCAAAAATGTATAATTGCTCACAAAGGAAAACTGTTTTCAGTTATTTTATCATGCTAGGCATAAATTAAATGTTGCAAACTCATGATGGGAGATAACAGATTGAGAATCGTGAGTTTTCTATAGTTGGTATAATGATGTTTCAATATTGGAGTTTTGGAAACAGCTTTAAAAGCTGTTATTCCCGTGCCTGAAGCTCTGAACGTACATTATCTCTCAAGGCACTTTAGTGTAATTATATTAAATATTTATATGCTCCAAATGTATGAGATAATTACGAGATGATATAAATTAAGTTCTCTCACACCCACTAGTGAGACTTGATCCATAACATTGCATGTGCATGGTTTACTTAAGGAAGCGAGACCTGTTTTTGATTCACACAAAATCATGGAAGTTGCTTGCATTTTGTCTTCATTTGCAAGTATTCACGTTGAAAATTACAATATAAAAATACAGAAGCAATATATTCACTTGTTTAAACAAGTGACTGATTCAAGACGTAAAATTTAATTCTTTAAATAACACATATTTAATTATCTTAAGGACAATTAACCCAGTTCACTTTACTGCGTGATAACTTCTCATCAGTTTCTGTCCAATTTCCTGTGTACTCCTCAAGACTAAATAATTAGTATAAGAGCAGCAGCAGCAGCAGCAGCACCTCACGCGGTGGGGTTGGTGGGTGACTGGTCTCAGGTATGAAGAGGAGGGGATCCCTGACTCTCAGTCACGTTACTAACTTTCTCTCCACACATTTCTAGATTTTTAACGTTTTATGTAGGATGGATAATAAATGAGGAATGTTGAAATATTCGCAAACATTCGTATATTTATCTATATCAGGCATAATCTATTATAAATGCACTTTTGTTTTTACATCTGTTTTCTAGAGACTTCACTTGAAAAATTTGGCACCAAATTCGTAGTTATATCCCAACACAACTTACAAAACGATAAAGATTCTAAACATTTACACGACGCTGATCGGGTCCCAGGTTAATGAGTTATTCATGCCCATGCATGAACTTCTTGGGAGGCTTAATCTTCAGCAATCAATCGGAGTCCCAGGGAGCCCCCGGACGTTTGGTGGTCGGGTTATTATTGTTGTTGTTGTTTTGGATTCAACTACTGGGAACACAAAGTTCCAAGTAGCACGGGCTATGGTGAGCCCGTAGTGAACTTACCTGGCACAGGAGCGGGACTGTGACTGATGTGTGGTCTGGGAACCCGCGGAGACCCGCCCACTAATACTTTTTTTTTATTTATTTAAGAAGAGTTCTTACAATCTTGAACAGCCACCAGCACGCATAGCGTTTCGGGCAGTTCCTTATCCTAATTTTCCCCGGAATACGACCTGCCAAATCGTTAAGAACCCATTCACTGCTGTGTGAATAGAGGCTACAGTTAAGGATTGACGCCCAGTCACTCCACCCCGGCCAGGATACGAACCCAGGCCAAAGCGCTCACGAAGCGCTGGGCGAGTGCTTTATCACTGCAACACGACGTGTCATATCAGTGTTAACTCTAAAATATACAAGAAAGCGTTGATCCCAATAGGACTAGTTAGCACTTGGAACCAGTATAAGGACAGGCTAAGAGCTACAGGATATGAGGACGGTGTGGAGGAATGGTGCCTTGACCAATGGACCGCCGGGGTCGGGAACCCGTCAAGAAGAGATCGTCGCAATATCGTAACATGTTACACTCTTCCTCTCATAATAATTCATTGTGTCGGGTTTATACATGCAGTACATGTTAGGTTATATCGCCCCCCCCCCCCCACTCCCCCAGGGTTGAATTACTGGATCTTCCTAGGATGCAGCCCCACAACAAGCGGACTAACTCTTCGTTTCTAATATGTTATTTGAACAGGGGGGGCATAGAGATGATACGAAACGCGCCGCTCATTTTTAGGCATCCCGCGTCGAGCCAGGCCAAAAAATATATTGTGAATCAAGAACGAACCAACGGTACTACAGGGTCCTCATGAGTAAATCTTAGCAATGACAAGGTTGCAGGCATCGCAAGTATTCAGGAGGTCAGGGCTCTGATCCTCATGGGGTCAGATCCTCATTCTGATCCTGCTCCTCATGGGTCAGGGTTCACTACGATAGACCACGTGAGACAGTGTGATATATCTCCCTCATTTTGCTCAACTCTTGCACACCAGTTTAGTTTATTTAATATCAGGCAGGGACATGATTATACAGGATATATACACAACAGGCAGCCCACACTGCAAATGTAACAGGCAGCCCACGCTGTCAGTGTAACAGGCAGCCCCACTGTAAGTGTAACAGGCAGCCCACACTGTAAGTGNTTTTTATTGGTAATGATATATTGTCTATCTGAAGTTGAATCTGAAATGATGATTTACTACAAAATAAATGTAGAATTTTTTTCTATGTTTAGTGTAAGTTTGTTAGTTGACATCTTCGAGTGCACTTTTTTACTTCACATTTGACCTTTTATTTAGTGTGTGGGGGTGGGGTCAGAATAGATGACGGTAGTATCGTCAGCAAATAGTACGGGTTTAAGAATGTTAGAAACATTTACGAATCACTGATGTATATAAGAAATAGGAGAGGTCCCAAGATGGTGCCCTGTGACACCCCAACCGTCAATGGAAAGTGGGGGCGGTCATGCTATGATGAATACATATTGGTGCCTGTCACCGAGATAGGAACGAACAAAGTGCAGAGCAAGGCCTCGGATACCATAGTGGTGAAGTTTAGTAACAGGTAGTGATGGTTAACAGTATCAAAGGCCTTTCTCAGATCAATGAAAAGGCCAATAGGGAACTCATTTTTGTCAAGGGCAGTTTAGATTATATCAAGCAGACTAACAATAGCATCACTGACAGGGTCTTAGTATGTTGAGTTTTAAGAAGTTGGAATAGAGCTGTTTGTAAATAATTTTTTCAAATATTTTGAAAGTGTAGGTAGATTTTATATGGTCTGTAATTATTTGTCTGCTGCCTCGCGTCCTTTATGAACTGGCGTCACTCTTGCTTTTTTAAGAATATCAGGGAAACGTATGACTCTAGAGATTTGTTGAATAGTATAACTATGGATAGTGCAAGAGCAGGGGAGCCCTCTTATATATCATAGATGGTATTTCATTATTTTCCCAGCTTTGGTTTTGAGTGATTGAATTATGGATACATTGTCTGCCGGGCGGACTGATAAAAGGAGTAGAGACTTAGGATAGCTGCCTCTGAGATATGGAGTAACATGTGACTGGGTCTCTGGGATTTTTCTGGCAAGGTTTTGCACCAATTGATGAAAAGAAACTATTGAATTCAGTTACAATAACTAAGTCTGTTACAAGAGAGTAACCATCTTTGGAGAGTTTTATCTGCTTGTTATGTGATTGTTGTTCAGACCTTAGGAAGGTAGTAGAGATGGCTTTCCATGTACTTTCATATTTCCTTTTGTTTCTTTAAATCTGTTCTCATAAAAAAGCTTTTATTCTTCGTATTATATTGGTTAGCATTGATGAGTATCTCTTAAGTTCTTATTTTGTAACTAGGCCAATTCAGTGTTTTTCATATTCTTGTGTCTTGGTAATTGCTTTAAGTATACCAATGCATCTCGAGGAAACTCAGTAGGTGGCCTATAGAAACCTTGATAAGCCTAACAAGCTTACTATTTGAAGCCATTATATGATACCACTATTGTCTCTTTTCAGGGAGTAAATTTGAGTGCTTTTATACGGCAGCAATAAATTTACGCACTATGTGGGTGCCATATATGTATATTTGTATTCCGTCTGTGTCAGATATCTTTCCAGCTTGGCAAAGGGTGGTGAGTACCAAGCTGTTCTCAAGGCGAAGAATAACAAGTGATCTGAAGAGCAGGAGGATTGTGGTGGGTTTGAAGGTTCACGTAATCCAGCGCATTATGGCGCTAAGCTTGCTTTGTTATGATTCACACATCCTTTTAATTTAATTTTCCGTCTTTGAGGATATATGTGTGAGTCTTGTATTCTGTTAAAGTTTTTCATTTTACCATATCTAAGTATCTAAATGTATTCCTGTTATACATCATGTTATTATCTTTGCCCAGTGGAACACTTTGCTGATATCTGTTTGTAACTTTTGAGTGTCTAGTTACGAGGTAGTTTTCATATTTATTTATTTATTTATTTATGTATTTATTTATTTATTTATTATTTATATTATTTATTTATTTATTATTTATTATTTATTTATTTATTTATTATTTATTATTTATTATTATTTATATACAAGAACTTACATTGGGTTTATGAGAGTACATAACATGATGTGTTTGATCCTTGTAAAGCCACTAGTACGCCCAGCGTGTCGTGCCGGGCCTTAATCTAACAGATAATATTAATTAGGTCATTTCTAGGAAAATTTATTAAATGTTAACCGGTACATTGTAAGAAAATTGACAAAGATAAGTAGGCACATTAAACCACATTGAAAGCTTTGATTGATAGCATTGTTAGCTTGACTGATAATATGACAAAGATTAGTAGGCACATTAAAGCACACTGATAGCACATATAAGATAAGATAACAGTAATGTTTAATGTTAAAGTTGTAAGGCTTAGGTATAATATATTTTGGGAAATTGGGTAACACACAATATGTGTTCAATATAACAAACTATGACATAAGATGATATCAATGATTACAATGGTAACTTTATATGGCTTAGGTGCATATATATTGGGGGATTGAGTAGCACAAAATAGAGATACAGTGGATACAGATTCAGATTATAAACTCGTACTGGATAGTGAGCGAGTTTCAAGCATTAGGAAGAAAACTATGAAGATGAAATTAGTTACTTTTTGGTTTTATTTTTGATTAAGGCAAAACTTGGACAGCTTTTCAATTCGTTAGGGAGTGAGTTCCATAGACTAGGTCCCTTTATTTACATAGAGTGTTTACACAGATTAAATTTGACTCTCTGGATATCAAAGATATATTTGTGTCTGGTGTGGTGATTATGTGTTCCATTACATCTGTCCAGGGAGAGTTTCAGAGCAGGATTTACACTTAAGAAAAGGGTTTTGTAAATGTAATTGGCACAAGGGAATGTGTGGAATGAATTTATGTTTTGCATGTTTAGGGAGTTAAACAGGGGGGCTGTGTGTTGTCTGAAAGCAGAGTTTGTTATTGTTCTGATAGGAGATTTTTGCTGGGTGATGATGGGCTTGAGGTAGTTTGCAGAGGTTGAACCCCAAGCACAGATACCATAAGTAAGATAGGGACAGATAAGTGCATAATATAGAGAGAGGAGAACAGAGTAGGGTACAAAATATCTGATCTTAGAGAGATCTGTCACCTTCTGTCAACCCGGTTACCCCTTCCATCTATCCAAGCCGGTTCCCCTTCAATCCATCCAACCCGGTTCCCCTTCCATCCATCCAACCGGTTCCCCTTCCATCACCCCCTATTCCCAATTCCGCCATATCACTCTTCCCTTCTCCACGTCCCTTCCCTCTACCTCCAAGCCCTCTCCCTTGCCCCTGTTACCATTGTCGTCCGTTGTCCACACCAAACAAGGCCCCTGCAAGTCGTGTGGCCTGTGAAAGGACCGTTGACAGCATTCGACACAATATATTGTCTGTTAGAGAGGCCAATATTGGGCTTTTGATGGTGATTCACGATACATTGATTCACTCGTTGACGATGGTATTAATGATCCACTTATTGCGAAAGAGTATTTTTGTGAGGCTATTGATGTTAGTGGCGAGGATATGACTGTTGATGGATAATGGTGTTGTGCGGGTGTTAAGAGCGGTGGTGGTGGTGGTAATGGTGGTGACTGTGGTGGTGGTGGTGGTGATAATGGTGGTGACTGTGTGGTGCCGGAAAAAATCAGCACAACCTTCCCGCCATCACATATTGATCAGTAAGTAACAGGTCTGATAACAGTGCAGTAACTGTGTGTGGCAGCTGGAGATAGTGCTATACAGGCATTAGGGACGATATTCACACGAACCGCCTGTTGTTTACCATAATCATTGAGACTAACACCAGTAAACTAAAGGCTTTGTTAGTCTACTGATGCATATTGTATTATTTTTGTTTTATTAGTGCTGATGAACGTAAATTATAAAAACATAAGTTAACAAAAGTTAACAAAACAAAAGACAGTCTAACACGATAATGCATGTTACACTGTTTTGTTATTATACTGTTGTATGTTGTATGGCTTAATCAGTCTGCTGATGTATGTTGTATGGCTTAATCATCTGCTGATGTATGTTGTATGCTTAATCAGTCTGCTGATGTATGTTGTATGGCTTAATCAGTCTGCTGATGTATGTTGTATGGCTTAATCAGTCTGCTGATGTATGTTGTATGGCTTAATCAGTCTGCTGATGTATGTTGTATGGCTTAATCAGTCTGCTGTTGTATGTTGTATGCTTAACCAGTCTGCTGATGTATGTTGTATGGCTTAATCAGTCTGCTGATGTATGTTGTATGACTTAATCAGTCTGCTGATGTATGTTGTATGGCTTAATCAGTCTGCTGATGTATGTTGTATGGCTTAATCAGTCTGCTGATGTATGTTGTATGACTTAATCAGTCTGCTGATGTATGTGTATGGCTTATCAGTCTGCTGATGTATGTTGTATGGCTTAATCAGTCTGCTGATGTAGTTGTATGATTAATCAGTCTGCTGATGTATGTTGTATGACTTAATCAGTCTGCTGATGTATGTGTATGGCTTAATCAGTCTGCTGATGTATGTTGTTTCTTTTGTTAGTCTATGATATATACACACACAGAAATCCCATAGCGTGATGCATAAATAAATAATCCACAAGAAACCGTAATGACGGGTTCGAACTACGTCTGGGATGATCAGACGCAGCTTAGTCGAGTGTCACGACATGGTAAAAAGAATAGCAACTTGGAGTGCTACCGCCCTCACACGGCTCCCGCCAGCTTTTGGATTTGTTCATTTGATGCATCACGCTTTTGGCGAAGAGGTAGAGAACATTTAGGCGACAGAGCCCAGGGTGCTTTTGGGGGGGGAGGAGGGAGAATTGTGTAAAACTCCGGTCTGTGCTTCGGAGAAGCTACGGGAGCCGTGTGAGGGCGGTAGCACTCCAAGTTGCTATTCTTTTACCATGTCGTGACACGGTCGACTAAGGCGCGTCTGGGATCATCCCAGACGTAGTTCGAACCTTTATCGCGGAGACCTTATGTGTTGTTCATTTACTGATTATGTTACACACTTTTGTTAGTTTGTTGATGCATGCTACACTGTTTTCTTGGTCTGTTGATGCATGCTACACTGTTTTATTAGTCTGCTTATGCAAGTTATACTGTTTTGTTAGTTTGTTGATGTATGTTATACTGTTTTATTAGTCTGTTGATGCATGTTATACTGTTTTATTAGTCTGTTGATGCATGTTATACCGTTTTATTAGTTTGTTGATGCATGACATACTGTTTTGTTAATACTCTGATGTATTTTAGATTGTTTTGTTAAACTACAGCTGAATTTTATTGTTTTGTTAGTCTGTTAATGTAGTTTATTCTGTTTACGGCAATTACTGATCTGCGCCATTGTCATGTGTGTGTTGTAGTATTAATAAGTATATATTCAATTGTTTGAGCTGTCATTCTCCTTAATAATTATTTTAGTGCTCCAAACGGGTTTCAATTAAGTCGCACGCAAGCGTTTCTCACTCGATATATTTTGTTTGTTAAAGCTGCACTAGGCTGTAGTACAGTTAGAATCATTCTCTGCTCACAATTGGAAATCCAGTTTCAAAATTCTTTTATATAAGGCTGGTGAACCTATGTAGAAAAGTAGAGTAGAGATAATACTCACCTGGATGGGTTGTCCATTGTTCCCTCTACGGGCGTGATGAAGGGCTCGCTCTGTGGAAGACAAATTGGTTCGAAGAGATAGATCAATATACAGAATAGGATAACGGACCGATAATATATTGACTGGGAACAGCAAGATAATGAAGTCATCAATACAGTCGGCCATTCCAGCTACTATAGGCAGGTTTTGAGTAAACATAGGTCGCCTACGACGCCCGTGCTTAAGTTAAGAGATACCTCCCCAATATCCTTATCATTATATCCTTAAGGCCTTCTCCATTCTTACTCTTTTCAAACTACAATTGACCCCTGGATTAAATTTGCTATCACATATCTACAATAACCAGCACAATGATCATCATCATTGCAGTCACTGCACAGCAAACCTTGCAAATCGCAAACGCCAAAATAACACTAACATGTCAATATTCAACCAAAATGTCAGATCACTTGGTAAAATTTTGATGACATCAATGCGTTACTTGAAGCACTGGGCTCTAAACTATGTTTCATTATTTTAACATAAACGTGGCTAAGTAAAGACCCCTACCTAACTATACAAATTAGCCGGATATAAAGCCATTCACAACTGCAGGACTGACAAAAAATGGAGGTGGTACAAATGTTATTATCAATTGCACAGCAGTTATTAGACTGCTGTGAATATACCTTTGCTCAATTCTCGGTCAAATCCCTTAAATCGTTAATACGTATTGGAGCTATTTATAGATTTTGTAGTATTACAACTACATTCTCTGATAATATATGGAACCTAATCATAAACAACAAACTCAACATGAATCCCATCATCCTTGGAAGTGACTTCAACATTGACCTCCGTCAACAAAATAGCCACCCAAGTCGAATACTTCCTAAATAGCATAAACTCCTGTATGTTAATTAAATTAATCCCCACAATCAAAAAGCCCACACGAATTATTCAAGCATCTGCTACAACCCAGGACCACATATGGACTAATATAACAGCCCCCCTTGTCTCTGGTATAATTACTGACAGAACAACCGATCACTATTCAACCTTCCTCTCAGCAAACATGGACATAACACTCTCGGTTACCAATAAACTTACATTTAGACTACACATCAAGCCAGCAATAAGGAGTCTCATCAATGCGCTTCACAGTATAAACTGGGAATCTGAACTCAACAATACGCAAGATATAAAATCTTTAGTCGACATCTTTCTCTCCAAAACTCCAAGCCTCTACAACACACACTGTCCTCACCTCACTAAGCAAGTAACAACCAAAAGATTAAACAACCTCTGGCTCACAAGTGACATACTTTAAACAATTAACAAGAAACACAAATATGAAAAAAACATAGGATTGGCCTAATTACAAAAAAGTTAAGAGATACTCATCATGCTTAACAATATAATTCGCAGGGCCAAAGCTTTATTTTATGAGAAAAGATTTAAAGAAACAAGAGGAAATATGAAAAAGTACATGGAAAGCCATCTCCAACATCATAGGGTCTAACCAACAATCACATAACAAGCAGATAAAACTCTCCAAAGATGGTTAAACTCTTGCACAGACTTAGATATTGCAACTGAATAAAATAGCTTCTTTTCAACAATTGGTGTTAACCTTGCCAGAAAAAAAAAACAGAAAGCCAAACACATGTTACTCCATATCTCAAGGTACTCAAGGTAAGGCAGCTATCCTAACTCTCTTCTCCTATTACCAATCAGCCTGACAGACATTATACCCTTAATTCAATCACTAAAAATCAAAATTGGGAAAATAAATTAAATTCCATCTGTGATATATAAGAGTGCTGCCCCTGCTCTTGCACTACCCACAGCTCTACTATTCAACAAATCTCTGGAATGTCACAATTTTCCTCATATCCTTAAGAAAGCAAGAGTGACGCCAGTTCATAAAGAAGGCGAGGCAGCTGACATAAACAATTACAGACCAATGTCTAATCTACCTATACTCTCAACAATATTTGAAATTTTTTATTTACAGACAGCTCTATTCCTACTTTGCAAACCTCAACATATTAAGTCCCTGCCAGTTTGGCTTCCGTTCCCAAAGGAGTTCCAATGATGCCATTATTAGTTTGATTAATATTATCTATACAGCCCTTGACAAAAATGAGTTCCCAATTGTCCTCTTCATTTACATGAGAAAGGACTCTGATACTGTGAACCATAACTACCTCTTACTTAAACATCACCACTATGGTATCCGAGGCCTTGCTCTGGACTATATTCATCCCTATCGCAGTAACAAACACCAATATGTAGCCAACAATAGGATAACCTCCCCCACTTTACCATTGACGGTAGGAGTGCCACAGGGCACCATCTTGGGGACTTCTCCTATTTCTTATGTACATCAATGATTTGCCAAATGTTTCTAACATTCTAAAACCTATACTATTTGCTGACGATACTACCTTCATCTATTCTGACCCCAACCCCTCACACACTAAATAATATTGTCAACAATGAATTAAAAACAAGTCCACTCATGGATGTCAACCAACAATCTTACACTAAACATGGAAAAGACCAACTACGTTTTATTTGGTAGAAAATTATCAAATCAAATCCAACTTCATATAGACAATGTTAACATTACCAATAAAAATGAGGAAAAGTTCTGCGGCCTATACATAGACAAAAGACTCAACTTCAGCACACACATACAACACATCGCAAAAAAAGTACTAAAAACGGTCTGTATACTTTCTAAAATCAGATATTATGTTCCTCAATCTGCTCTCCTCTTATTATACTACGCACTAATCTATCCCTATCTTATACACGGTATCTGTGCACGGAGTTCAACCATTGCAAATTACCTCAAGCCTATCATCACTCAGCAAAATTCTGCTATTGGAACTATAACAAACTCTGCCTTCAGACAACACACAGCCCTTCAGACAACACACAGCCCTTCAGACAACACACAGCCCTTCAGACAACACACAGCCCTTCAGACAACACACAGCCCCTCTGACAACACACAGCCCTTCAGACAACACACAGCCCTTCAGATAACACACAGCCCTTCAGACAACACACAGCCCTCAGACAACACACAGCCCTTCAACACAACCCACAGCCCTTCAGACAACACACAGCCCTTCAGACAACACACAGCCCCTCTGTTTAATTCCCTTAACATGCTAAACATTCACACTCGCTGCACACATTCTCATGTGCTATCTACATGTACAAAACCTTCTTCCTAAATGCTAATCTTGATCTGAAACTTTTCCTTGATAAAGTGTAATAATACCCATGAACCCACACCAGAAATAATATCTTTTTGGTATCCCCAGAGTCAAACTAATCTGTGCAAACACCCATGCAAATAAAAGAGTCCAGTCTTTAGAACTCATTTCCCTGATGAATTAAAAAAAATGTCCACCCATGCCCCTTTTTAAAAGTTAATAAAAAAAGTACCTATTTGTCCCTCATAGTTTTCTACCTTGTGTTTTAAACTCACCTGCATCTTGTACTACCCACTTCCCCAATATTAGTACTTAAGATTAATTAAGTACTTAATCTTTTCCAGTTTAATCGCTTCTGTCAGTTTATATTGTTGATATAAAACCTTGCTACAATGACTTTTTCATCCTACCTGATATGTTAGATTAAAGACCTGCCCGAAACACCATGCGTGTTAGTGGCTTTGCAAGAATGTAAAAATAACACTCAAATGTAATCCCACTTACCCATTGTACCTTCTTGTAAATAAAAGATTATTATTATTATTAATATTATTATTTATTATTATTATTATTATTAATATTATTATTATTATGTATAACTGTGTTGAAACTCGGAGATATAATGTGGAGGTAAGGTGGCGGAGAGAGAATAATAAACGATGGTGGCAGGATACATTTGTGATAATGGGAGCAACACGACGGCAGATGGTGGCAGGATAAGACTATCTGATGGGCGAGGCGGCAAGAAAGGACTATGATCAGATAGTGCAATGGTCAGATGGTGATAGATGATAAGGCGTCCCGAAGAGAGGGTGGCAACCAAGCTTCTGAAGATTATGGTGGTACAATGTATAAGACAAGGATTAGAGAAGTGCTTGTCAATGTTATTTTTAAGTACACTTACGATTTTGCACTGAATTAAATAATTTGTTAAGCTATTCTATATAATTCATATAGGATTACTGTTCAGTTAATGAAAGTTATTTAGGTTCATTTAACTGAACACGTTTGGAATTCATTTTAAAACAACTGTTTCGAGTAAAGTTAGAAATGCATAATTAACTGACCAGAGTGAGAATGTTTATATGTGATCAAAATTCGAAATTTCTCCCAGTTAAACCGAATATTATCTTGGTTATCTATACAGCTTCAACGCTTTGCTAACTAGGCTTGAGATCACTATCTGCTGTCACACCCAAGTCTCTCTCTTCACTTTCAGCAACTGTTTTTGTCGCCAAGTAGCTTGCATTTTCCTTTTTGTTTACCATGTGTATTACTTTTCATTTTTCAGCATTAAAACGTCCCTGCCATTCGTAAGACCAATATATTAGCTGTTAATATTAAAGTCGGCTGATAGCTCTGTCGCTTTATTGCATGTTAATTTGCTTAAAAGTTTAGTGTAATGTTCAGTGTAGTGTTTAGTGTTAGGGAGCCGGTCGGTCGAGCGGACAGCACGCTGGACTTGTGATCCTGTGGTCCTGGGTTCGATCCCAGGCGCGGCAAGAAACATTGGGCAGAGTTTCTTTCAACCCTATGCCCCTGTTACCTAGCAGCAAAATAGGTACCTGGGTGTTAGTCAGCTGTCACGGGCTGCTTCCTGGGGGTGGAGGCCTGGTCGAGGACCGGGCCGCGGGGACACTGAAAAGCCCCGAAATCATCTCAAGATAACCTCAAGATAATGGCCAGATTGTGATACTGTGCAATATAAGCCATTGTGCAACATTAATGGAACTGTAGAACAAAATTGGTCGAAAGACTGACCTTGTGGCACTCCACTCGTAATACAGGTCCAGCCAACGCTTCTACTACACCTTGTTTGAGTCCAGATATTTGTCTGACTAAATTATTCCCTGACCATTTATACCATGCATAATTGCTTATTAAAATTTTCTTCGATAATTAACTTTAGCAAATACAGTCTGAAAATTCATATATATTATATTTATCGCCAAGGTGACAAGAAACCAATGGTGGATGGTTGCAGAGTAAATCGATAGCAGACTGCTAGACATAACAAGTGGGTGCAATTACCGGGAAGCAATACAGTCTTCGGTGAACAATTACGCAATTATTACTAATACTGCACGTCTTTCATGCCTGTCTGTCTTTGAAGGTAAAGGGGGTTGGAGGAAGAGTTGAAATATAACTGCTTCTATCCATCAATTGTAGAAATGTGAGTGTACAATAGTCTTAGCCGACTCCCTAAACTTCGATGTTGAATATAAATAGCTTACAGACATATAGTCTTCCAGTGGGCTACAGAATACTATGTAATGTACAACAATGAAAAGTAAATAAGTAATTATCAAAAGAAGGCACCAAGCCAGGGAGGCTATGTAGCACAGTCAAAAGTGCGGGATATTCAAAAGGCGCTAAATATCACAAAGGATGCCAATACGAAAACAAAAGCACATAAGGCGAACAACGTCAGCGGCATCTGATCCACCAAGGATACTATCGAGGGACAGGTGACCGCGAGGGACAGTCGGGAAGCAAGACGTACGCACATTCTGGAACTCAGGACATTCAACAAGGATATGCACGACCGTAAGAGGAACAATGCAATTCGGAGAATAAGGAGCAGGGCGGCGCTCCATTAAGTGACCGTGAGTTAAGCACGTATGGCCAATATGTAACTTTGCCAGAGCCGTTTCCCACCGCCGGTTACAGTGGTAGGAAGAAGGCCACAGGGACACACTATTCGTAAGAGTACTCATTCAGTTTGTTACCAGTAACAGAAGACCAACAACCCTGCCAACGGGCAAGGGTTGAGGAATGAGGAATGAATAACTGGGTAAAAGTCGTAATAAGGAATACCTTTATGGAAGCTGGGACAGGTGCTGATAACTTCCTTAGCGGCAGCATCCGCACGCTCATTTAAAAACACATTAATATGACTGTGAACCCAGCAAAACTCGACTGTCTTAAATCTGCTGGAGATAAGAAACAACCAATATTGAATTTCGACGACCACAAGGTGGACAGGATTAAAGGACTCCAGAGCTATGAAGACACTGCGAGAGTCAACTACAACAACAAAGGAAGAATTACGGCGAGAAAGCAGTTAACGAAGAGCAAGCAAAATTGCATAAAGTTGAGCCGTGAGGACACTAGTCTCTGGTGACTAGACACTAGTCACATACAGCTACGGTCAGGAAACACAACGGAGTAGCCTACACCGTCAGCAGACTTGGACCCCATCTGTGAGGACGAGATGGAGCGGGAGTGTAAAGAAACGTGAGCAAGGAAAAAGCGTTTCAGAACTGTAGGAGGGGTAAAAGCCTTAATCTCTGTAATAAACTTGAATGTAAGATCTCTAAGCAAACACTTCGATGATGGTAGTGCCTTGATTGAAACTATTGGCAACAAATTCTCTTTTATTGTACTTACTGAAACGTGGTTAAAAGAGGATACTACTCAACTCTTTAACATGCCGAACTACTCAGCAATTCACAACTGTCGTCCAATTCAGAGAGGTGGTGGTACTGCTCTTTACTACCACCAAGAACTAACATGCTTAAAAGTAATTAGAACTAGAGACTGCTGTGGGGAGTATATCTTCGCCAGTTTCAGAGTCAAGGGTGCCGAGTCTGTCCTGACTGTGGGAGCAGTCTATAGAATTCCTAACACTGATGTGTCCGAATTCCACTCTAACCTTGGAAATCTAATACTAGATAACATACTGAACAAAAACCATCTAATTATCGCAGGGGACTTTAATATTGACCTCTGCGAGCCTGAACACCCTACTGTTGCCAGCTTCCTCAACTGTATGAATTCCTGCTTCCTCATACCCTTAAACACTAGACCTACTAGAGTCACTGATAGTACTGCCACGGCTCATATAATTTCTTCCCACAACCAGACCATCACCAGAGAAGTCTTAACAAAGAACACGAAAATCATCGATAGATACAGCGATAGCAGGCGGCTTGATATCTGCGAGGCACAACACATTAAGAAATCAACACCAGCAATCAACAGCCAATTAATGCACAATTATATTCTACCCACTTCAAGACTCCGCTCCAATATAGAAGCATCAAGAAATATGGGCCAATAGGCCTTCTGCAGTTACTCCCATTCTTCCCTTTAGCTTATACCCCGTTATTTCGTGTTCTGGCTTATGTTGAAAGTTTTGTTTTCACCTCATCCAAAATTGTTGTAACATGTCACCTCACCCAAATGCAGGTTTAAAAAATCGAAGCTGTTTAAACTCTGTTCAGTTATAGTTGTGTGTGTGTAAACTAAAGTCTTTGAAAATGTAATAAGTTTTACGAAACGCGCTTAAGTGTCGCGTCAGACTAGAAATAAAAAAGGAGTTTTGGAGAACTGATTTTTCAATTACCACCGACAGTGAAAAGAACCATAAGAAATATAGAGAAAATTCGTGTTAGAATTATTAATCTTACTTTTTCGGTCATATTTAATAATATATATATATATATATATATATATATATATATATATATATATATATATATATATATATATATATATATATATATATATACATATATATATGTCGTACCTAGTAGCCAGAACGCACTTCTCAGCCTACTATGCAAGGCCCGATTTGCCTAATAAGCCAAGTTTTCCTGAATTAATATATTTTCACAAATTTTTTTCTTATGAAATGATAAAGCTACCCATTCCATTATGTATGAGGTCAATTTTTTTTATTGAAGTTAAAATTAACGTAGATATATGACGCCGCCACCAGGTGGCCCTCCTGGCCACATTTATAACAAGTACGGAGCTCCAGGGACATTGTCACGATCCGTGTGCCAGCAAGCATCCCCTGACAGTGACCAGCAGAGACCTTATTCCACCGAATGCTTAAGACCTTACCAAACTGCCCCAAAAACCGAGTCAGCAGCCCATCAGTCATTTCAAAAGGAGCACCACGCACTGCCACATACATCAATGTCACACTCAGATTGACAATGCAAATGGTGCTCTCGCCATCAGGCAGACGGAAATGCCGCCCCTCACGCCGACCGAGGACCTCCAGGAGCACATCTTGACATAAATTTCACCACCGCATGACGATCTTGAAGGAGCTGAACGCCCACGAAATCGGGTAGCCGGACATGTAGCACATCCACCAGCGCAATTCCAAGCAACGTGTGTGGTCCACCCATGATGAGAACTCCAAGCCAGCCGATGCAACCCTCTTCGAGGGAGATGAGGTTGACTCCATGCCAAACAGTCGGTGTACTCTCTAAAATCAGGTATTATGTACCTAACTCTGCTCTCCTCTCACTACATTATGCACTAATCTATCCCTATCTTACTTGTGGTATCTTTGCATGGGGTTCAACCACTGCAAACTACCTCAAGTCCATCATCACCCAGCAAAAATCTACTATCAGAACAATAACAAACTCTACTTTCAGATAACACTCAGCTGTCTGCACTCAGCCCCCTTGTTTAAATCCCAAAACATGCTAAACATAAACTCACTCCACACATTCTCTTGTGCCATCTACATTTACAAAACCCTGTTCATAAAAGCAAATCCTGCTCTGAAACTCTCCCTGGACAGATGTAATAGGACCCATTATCACCACACTAGAAATAAATATCTCTTTGATATACCCAGAGTCAAACTTAGTCTGTGTAAACACTATATGCAAATAAAGGGACCTAGTCTATGGAACTCACTCAATAATGAATTGAAAAGCTGTTCAACTTTTGCCTTATTAAAAACAAAAACAAAAATTACCTAACTCCATCTTCATAGTTTCCTACCTAGTGCTCTAAAATTCGCACTGTATCTAGTGCTACCCAATCCCTCAATATATATGTACCTAAGCCATATAACTTTACCATTGTCATCATTGCTGTCATTTTATATATATGCTATCAATTGGCTTTATTGTCCTTAATAATCGTAGTCAAATTATCAATCAAGCTATCAGTGCTATCAATCAAAGCTATCAATGTGCTTTAATCTACTAATCTCTCTCAAATTTTTCCTACAATGTACCTGTAAGAATTTTATAAATTTTGCAAGAATTTACCTTGTTAATATTATCTTTTAGATTAAGGACCTGCATGAAACGCTGTGCATACTAGTGGCTTTACAAGAATGTAAACACATCATGCTATATACTCTCTCAAACCCAATGTACCTTCTGTAATTATGGATACATAGAGAAGTAAGCAAGCATGTGTACGTAATGCATATCAAGAGAAGGTGCACAGGGAGTGTAAAACTACACAGTAGTTTTGTGTAGAAGGTAGTGTGGCCGACGTACAGAGAAAGTACACACCCTGAGCGTAGCGACGTGAAGGTGGGCTCCGTGCAGCTGGTAATGTTCATTGAAGGAGAGAGCCCGGATAACGCCCCAAGTTAGGCCGCTAGAAGAAGCCGACCCTCTTGCAACTCCTGGGGCAGGGGCCCACCTGTACACGGGGACCAGCCGGTTGAGAGGGTGAGCGGCAGGAGCCTCCAGGTGTGGGGCCAGCAGGCCGCGATAGTCTGGAGGTTTCATGTACACCTTGGCCGAAGGCAGCACCATCTCCTGGTGAACATGGTGGGGGGAGATTTAAATGCATTTTATCTTGCAGGAAGCCTGTGTCAACCACGGGTTGGCAAGCGTACAGTTTGTACGCTTTTGCCTAACCAGTAGCGTAAGAATATACATACACCCATCTAACTTACAAGTGCAGATACTCAATATATATTTATTATTTATATATTTATTTATATACAAGAAGGCACATTGGGTTTGTGAGAATACATAGCATAGTATTTACAATCTTGTAAAGCCACTAGTACGCGCAGCGTTTCGGGCAGGTCCTTAATCTAACACATAATTTTAAGTAGGTAAATTCTAGCAGAATTAATAAAATGATAACAGATACATTGCAAGAAAAAAAGAGATGAGAGAGATTAGTAAGTATATTAAAACACATTGGTAAATTAAAGCTCTGATTGATTACATTGACAGCTTGATTGGTAATTTAAACAAGATTAATAGACACCATACAGCAGATTGACAGCACATATAAGAAGACAGCAATGATCACAATGGTAAAGGTGTTCGGATTGGGTACATAAAGATTGGGAGATTGGGTAGCAATAGATACAGTGCAATTTTAAAGCAACAAGGTAAAAAACTATGAAGATGAAATTAGGTACTTTTTAGTATTTTTTTGAATGACACAAAAGTTGGACAGCTTTTCAATTCATTAGGGAGTGAGTTCCATAGTCTGGGTCCCTTTATTTGCATAGAGTGTTTACACAGATTAAGTTTAACTCTGGGGATATCAAAGAGATACTTATTTCTGGTGTGGTGATAATGGGTCCTATTACATCTGTCCAGGGAGAGTTTCAGAACAGGATTTGCATTTAAGAACAGGGTTTTGTAAATGTAGTTGACACAAGAGAATTTGTGGAGTGAGATTATGTTTAGCATGTTTAGGGAGTTAAACAAGGGGGCTGAGTGTTGTCTGAAAGCAGAATTTGTTATTATTCTGATAGCAGATTTTTGCTGGGTGATGATGGACTTGAGGTGGTTTGCAGTGGTTGAACCCCATGCACAGACACCATAGTTAAGATAGGGATAGATTAGTGCATAATATAGAGAGATGAGAGCAGAGTTAAGAACATAAGAACATAAGAACAAAGGCAGCTGCAGAAGGCCTATTGGCCCATACGAGGCAGCTCCTATTTATAACCACCCAATCCCACTCATATACATGTCCAACCCATGCTTGAAACAATCGAGGGACCCCACCTCCACAATGTTACGCGGCAATTGGTTCCACAAATCAATTAGGTACATAATAGGTACAGTTAGGTAGAGTTAGGTACATAGTTAGGTAGGGTTAGAGTAGATGAGGGTAGTATCATCGGCAAACAAAACAGGTTTCAGAATGTTAGAGACATTAGGCAGATCATTGAAGTAAATAAGAAATAGGAGAGGTCCCAAGATACTGCCCTGTGGCACTCCACGGTTATTGGTAGAGTGGGAAAGGTTATATCATTGATGGCTACACATTCGTGTCTATCACTAAGATAGGATTGGATATAATCCACTGCAAACCACCTCAAGCTCATCATCACCCAGCAAAAATCTGCTATCAGGAAAATAACAAACTCTGCTTTCAGACAACACTCAGCCCCCTTGTTTAACTCCCTAAACATGCTAAACATAAATTCACTCCACACATTCTCTTGTGTCAACTACATTTACAAACCCTGTTCTTAAATGCAAACCCTGTTCTGAAACTCTCCCTGGACAGATGTAATAGGACCCATTATCACCACACCAGAAATAAATATCTCTTTGATATCCCCAGAGTCAAACTTAATCTGTGTAAACACTCTGTGCAAATAAAGGGACCTAGTCTATGGAACTCACTCCCTAACGAATTTAAAAGCTGTCCAACTTTTGCCTTTTTCAAAATAAAACCAAAAAGTACCTAATTTCATCTTCATAGTTTTCTACCTTGTGCTTGAAACTCGCACACTATCTAGTGCTACTTAATTCCCCAAAATATGTGCCTATGCCATACACTTACCATTGTAATCATTGCTGTTATCTTTTATCATGTTATACACATAGTTTTCTATTTTATATCTTACAATAATCCTCAAATTATGCTACAATGTACCTGTGGATAACCCTTATATTTAATTAAATGTACCTACTTTTTTCTGTCAAATTTCTTATACATTGTACTTTTATATACTTTCTTACAATGTATTTTTTTATACTTTCTTACAATGTATTTTTTTATACTTTCTTACAATGTATTTTTTTATACTTTCTTACAATGTATTTTTTATACTTTCTTATAATGTATTTTTTTTACTTTCTTACAATGTATTTTTATACTTTCTTATAATGATTTTTTATACTTTTNGCTCAGTGTGGGATGGACTGCCATTCTGGGCTTGGCCTCATCAGTCACACCAGACGTTGCCCAGGACCGACAACCAGAGCGCAGTTCCATGTCTCCCGAGACTGAAGGATTCTTACTAACTACCTACCTATTAATTGAGCGACGTCTCTACCCACAGGCTGGGAGCGTCGTAACAAGAGTGTATAGGGACCTGGGATGGTTGTATCTGTACTGGGAGGGTGTATCTGTACCTGGGAGGTGTATCTGTACCGGGAGGGTGTATATGTACCTGGGAGGATGTATCTGTACCTGGGAGGATGTATCTGTACCTGGGAGGGTGTATCTGTACCTGGGAGGATGTATCTGTACCTGGGAGGGTGTATCTGTACCTGGGAGGTGTATCTGTACCTGGGAGGGTGTATCTGTACCTGGGAGGTGTATCTGTACCTGGGAGGGTGTATCTGTACCTGGGAGGGTGTATCTGTACATGGGAGGATGTATATCTGTACCTGGGAGGGTGTATCTGTACCTGGGAGGGTGTATCTGTACCTGGGAGGGTGTATCTGTACCTGGAGGATGTATCTGTACCTGGGAGGGTGTATCTGTACCTGGGAGGGTGTATCTGTACCTGGGAGGGTGTATCTGTACCTGGGAGGGTGTATCTGTACCTGGGAGGGTGTATCTGTACCTGGGAGGGTGTATCTGTACCTGGGAGGGTGTATCTGTACCTGGGAGGGTGTATCTGTACCTGGGAGGGTGTATCTGTACCTGGGAGGGTGTATCTGTACCTGGGAGGGTGTATCTGTACCTGGGAGGATGTATCTGTACCTGGGAGGGTGTATCTGTACCTGGGAGGATGTATCTGTACCTGGGAGGGTGTATCTGTACCTGGGAGGGTGTATTAGTAATGGAGAGGATGTATTAGTAAAACGCCAAGCATAAATAAATAACATTATTTATGTTCAGGACTAGAAAATTCTGCTCCAATTTCAGTTACGACTTCCATTCGATTGTCTTTACTTCAGAAAGTAAACATTGGATCGTCTTGAACCCTAACTAGAGATGGGAAGCAAATTGGGCCATCCCGGCTGCACATTACTCACGTAAAGTTCATTTGAGAGCTGAGGATGTTCAATATGTCTACCAGGAAGCCCTTGAAGGCTTGTGGCTGTGGGCAGGTGACTGGCGATGGTGTTGGTGGCTCCTTGTTGCTGTTGCCTCTCTCTCTGTGTTGGAGAAATATTCATAAACTAAACATATAAACATCGCTGTCCAATGTACAAACTAACATGCACAAGACGCTGGACTAATGTGAGTCATATTTTTTCTATTGCTGTCGCCATAGGCGACCAATTTATTGTGCACCCCATGCTGCTCCTGTGAGCGGTAGCGGAAAAAGGATTAGAGAGCACATAAGCTCTTAATCAGACCTCGGCGGAGATTTTTCGATTAATAATTTCATATAATTTGTACACCTTATAATCATAATGTCGGTTAGTTAAACAAATAAAATATATATATTTAATTTAATTATTATACATTGATATAACATGTCTTTTGCTAACACATAAAATATTTAAACATGGGGATATTAAAGGATCATAAAAGATCTGCTGCTAATGATTATTACTAGTCTTCACACCACACAGCTAATTCGTTAATTTCATATGTGTAATTTATCTACTAGAAGCGAAATGTGGAAACATTGAAAGGATTTCAGATATTATGTTATTTCTAATAAAATGGTTTTTCATTAATACAGCGCGAGTTTCCATTTATCTGTAAATGTTTTTTTTCAGTCTAAAATGCAATGCTTTTGTGTCATTGTTCACACACGTTGCACCTTACTTCGTCTAGATCCCTATACAAGCCGAACTGCCAGAGATACTTTTAGCCAAGTCGTATTAGATCTGTGACAACATCTGTTAGTCTACTGATTTTGTTACTTGTCTCAAACAAAACGTGTATGGGACAAGTATCAAAAAACGTGGTATGGGAAAAACCTCAAAAATGGAGACTCAAAAAAAGTATGGGACAAAACGTGTCCCATACACGTTTTGTTTGAGACATCTCATAGTGATCATCAATGGTTCTGCTAGTTCCTGTTTGCACTATTCTATTTTCTTCAAATTCATTTAAGAGTGCTGATCTAATGACCCTTTGAATAGATCTGTTTGATAGCTCAAGATTACCCGAATTAGCGAGGGCCACTAACTAGCCCTCGACGAGTACAGGAATCCGGCGGCTTGTCGAAGGTCTCTCCATTTGCTTTGATGATCTTTTCCAGCAGGATTTTAAAATTTAAAAGAGTTTTGGAAGTTACTACTTCGACGGGTAGGCTTTTCAATGGGTTTGTAACTCTGTGGGTGAAAAAACATCTCATGTTCTCAGTCCTACACTATGGCTTGTTGAGCTTGAAACCGTTGCTCCCTGTTCGTGTTACACTTGACCTTTTGAAGAAATTGCCCGGATCAACATCTTTCAAATTGTACATTCAACATTTACAAATTACATTCAACACTGTTTTTATTTACTGCAAGCTTGGCAATCCATTTTATCATACTTCCGCAGTCCAATGTTAGAGGGAATCCACAATATTTTGACTTTGACCCCTTATTAAGAATGTATATATATATCTATGCCTGGCTTCGGAGACATGTTCGTTATTATTTGATTGTAAGCTATTTAATGGCAAGTTTTGTAACTTCGTCTGCAATATCATTTCCTATTATTCCCACATGACTTGGCACCCAGTTGATAAGTACCCGTCGGCCTTGTCGTTTGAGTGTTTGCATTAATGATATGACATTTGTGATCAGATGTATGTTATCACAAATGTGTTCTTGTTGCAAGGTTTCAGTGGCTGTTCTCGGATCTATATGTATGATAACATGTTGTGGGTGTTCAGCAAGAGCATGTTCCAAAGCCTTTTGAATGGCTAGCATCTCTGTTTGTAAAGTCGAACACCCATTTGAGAGCCTCCAACTATTTACAGAGTTTCCTGATTTAACTGCAGCTCTGGTTTCTTGTCCCTGCTGGTCTACTGATCCATCTGTGAAGTATGTGAAGCTATCATATGCCAAGTTTGCTTCTATATGCATCTGTGTAACCCCCATGCACTGATACCGTATGTTAGATAGTGATAGATTAGTGCGAAGTATAATGAGAGGAGAGCAGAGTGCAGAACATAATATCTAATTTAGAAAGTAAACAGACCGTTTTTTTAGATTTTTTTGAGGCTATGTGCTGTATGTGTGTACTGAAGTTAAGTCCCTTGTCTATGTATAAGCCAAGGAACTTCCCCTCATTTTTATTGGTAATGATAATATTGTCTATCTGAAGTTGAATCTGAAATGATGATTTACTACAAAATTAAATGTAGAATTTTTTTCTATGTTTAGTGTAAGTTTGTTAGTTGACATCTTCGAGTGCACTTTTTTACTTCACATTTGACCTTTTATTTAGTGTGTGGGGGTTGGGGTCAGAATAGATGACGGTAGTATCGTCAGCAAATAGTACGGGTTTAAGAATGTTAGAAACATTTTACGAATCACTGATGTATATAAGAAATAGGAGAGGTCCCAAGATGGTGCCCTGTGACACCCCAACCGTCAATGGAAAGTGGGGGCGGTCATGCTATTGATGACTACATATTGGTGCCTGTCACCGAGATAGGAACGAACAAAGTGCAGAGCAAGGCCTCGGATACCATAGTGGTGAAGTTTAAGTAACAGGTAGTGATGGTTAACAGTATCAAAGGCCTTTCTCAGATCAATGAAAAGGCCAATAGGGAACTCATTTTTGTCAAGGGCAGTTTAGATTATATCAAGCAGACTAACAATAGCATCACTGACAGGGTCTTAGTATGTTGAGTTTTAAGAAGTTGGAATAGAGCTGTTTGTAAATAATTTTTTCAAATATTTTTGAAAGTGTAGGTAGATTTTATATTGGTCTGTAATTATTTGTCTGCTGCCTCGCGTCCTTTATGAACTGGCGTCACTCTTGCTTTTTTAAGAATATCAGGGAAACGTCTGACTCTAGAGATTTGTTGAATAGTATAACTATGGATAGTGCAAGAGCAGGGGCAGCCCTCTTATATATCATAGATGGTATTTCATTATTTTCCCAGCTTTGGTTTTGAGTGATTGAATTATGGATACATTGTCTGCCGGGCGGACTGATAAAAGGAGTAGAGACTTAGGATAGCTGCCTCTGAGATATGGAGTAACATGTGACTGGGTCTCTGGGATTTTTCTGGCAAGGTTTTGCACCAATTGATGAAAAGAAGCTATTGAATTCAGTTACAGTAACTAAGTCTGTTACAAGAGAGTAACCATCTTTGGAGAGTTTTATCTGCTTGTTATGTGATTGTTGTTCAGACCTTAGGAAGGTAGAGATGGCTTTCCATGTACTTTCATATTTCCTTTTGTTTCTTTAAATCTGTTCTCATAAAAAAGCTTTTATTCTTCGTATTATATTGGTTAGCATTGATGAGTATCTCTTAAGTTCTTATTTTGTAACTAGGCCAATTCAGTGTTTTTTTTCATATTCTTGTGTCTTGTTAATTGCTTTAAGTATACCAATGCATCTCGAGGAAACTCAGTAGGTGGCCTATAGAAACCTTGATAAGCCTAACAAGCTTACTATTTGAAGCCATTATATGATACCACTATTGTCTCCTTTTCAGGGAGTAAATTTTGAGTGCTTTTATACGGCAGCAATAAATTTACGCACTATGTGGGTGCCATATATGTATATTTGTATTCCGTCTGTGTCAGATATCTTTCCAGCTTGGCAAAGGGTGGTGAGTACCAAGCTGTTCTCAAGGCGAAGAATAACAAGTGATCTGAAGAGCAGGAGGATTGTGGTGGGTTTGAAGGTTCACGTAATCCAGCGCATTGTGACGCTAAGCTTGCTTTGTTATGATTCACACATCCTTTTAATTTAATTTTCCGTCTTTGAGGATATATGTGTGAGTCTTGTATTCTGTTAAAGTTTTTCATTTTTACCATATCTAAGTATCTTAAATGTATTCCTGTTATACATCATGTTATTATCTTTGCCCAGTGGAACACTTTGCTGATATCTGTTTGTAATTTTTGAGTGTCTAGTTACCGAGGTAGTTTTCATATTTATTTATTTATTTATTTATTTATTTATTTATTTATTTATTTATTTATTTATTTATTTATTTATTTATTTATTATTTATTTATTTATTTATTTATTTATTTATTTATTTATTTATTTATTTATTTATTTATTTATATACAAGAAGTTACATTGGGTTTATGAGAGTACATAGCATGATGTGTTACATCCTTGTAAAGCCACTAGTACGCCCAGCGTGTCGTGCCGGTCCTAAATCTAACAGATAATATTAATTAGGTAATTTCTAGGAAAATTTATTAAATGTTAACCGGTACATTGTAAGAAAATTTGACAAAGATAAGTAGGCACATTAAACCACATTGAAAGCTTTGATTGATAGCATTGTTAGCTTGACTGATAATATGACAAAGATTAGTAGGCACATTAAAGCACACTGATAGCACATATAAGATAAGATAACAGCAATGTTTAATGTTAAAGTTGTAAGGCTTAGGTATATATATATTTGGGAAATTGGGTAACACACAATATGTGTTCAATATAACACTATGACATAAGATGATATCAATGATTACAATGGTAACTTTATATGGCTTAGGTGCATATATATTGGGGGATTGAGTAGCACAAAATAGAGATACAGTGGATACAGATTCAGATTATAAACTCGTACTGGATAGTGAGCGAGTTTCAAGCACTAGGAAGGAAACTATGAAGATGAAATTAGTTACTTTTTGGTTTGTTTGATTAAGGCAAAACTTGGACAGCTTTTCACATTCGTTAGGGAGTGAGTTCCATAGNTTTTCCCAAGCCTTGCATGTTGGTAGCAGTCGTATATCTCTCTTCCATCCTTTATCTTACCAATCTTTCGCAAACAGAGTGGTAGACGGTTGGAACAAGTTAGGTGAGAAGGTGGTGGAGGCCAAGACCGTCAGTAATTTCAACGCGTTATATGACGAAGAGTGCTGGGAAGACGGGACACCACGAGCGTAGCTCTCATCCTGTAACTACACTTAGGTAATTACACACACACAGACAGACATACACAGACATACCACACACAACACCAACACACACACACACACACACACACACACACACACACACACACACACAGTGTGTGAGGTTTAATTCCTGCAGCGACTGCAGGAATTAAACCTCACTTCGTTGGAAGACAGAAGAGTTAGGGGGGACATGATCACCACATTCAAGATTCTCAGGGGAATCGACAGGGTTGATAAAGACAGGCTGTTTAACACAAGGGGCACACGCACTAGGGGACACAGGTGGAAACTGAGTGCCCAAATGAGCCACAGAGATATTAGAAAGAACTTTTTTAGTGTCAGAGTGGTTGACAAATGGAATGCATTAGGAAGCGATGTGGTGGAGGCTGACTCCATACACAGTTTCAAGTGTAGATATGATAGAGCCCAATAGGCTCAGGAAACTGTACACCTGTTGATTGACGGTGAGAGGCGGGACCAAAGAGCCAGAGCTCAAGCCCCGCAAGCACAACTAGGTGAGTACAACTGAGTACAGTAGTTGTAGGTATGACGACAGGTGGACGATTTTTGTTTTTTGTCCAGTCGTCCACATGACGTTAGGGGTTAAAGGTAAATTTCGCCGGTCGTGTTTGTGACCATGTTTGTGGGTTTCCAGGTATTTGCTACTTACTCAGCTACCAGGGGTCTGGTAGCTGAGTGGACAGCGTGCGAGACTCGTAATCCTGTGGCCCGGGTTCGATTCCTGGATTAGGCGGAAACAAATGGGCAGAGTTTATTTCACCCTGATGCCCCTGTTACCTAGCAGTAAATAGGTACCTGGGAGTTAGACAGCTGTTATGGACTACTTCCTGGGGAGGGGGTGGAAATAAAATTAGTTAGTAGTTAGTGTCAGTTGATTGATTGACAGCTGAGAGATGGGCCGAAAGAGAAGAGATCAATTTCGCTCAGAGCTGCAGAGTGTTACGAATCTTGTTAAGATCCTCTCATTACTCTTAATCCTTGTATTACTGTATTGTCTTATTCTCTAATTATTATAGCATCCAGTTGTATGATATGAGATTTTGTATGTTATATGATATATATTATAGCATGCTATAGTGTGCCTGAGTTGCATTATATTATATTTGTATGAGGCTTTCGTGTTACAATTCTCATGTGTTTCTCTGTGGGGGTTGATCAGGTTGGATATGTGAGTAGCGTGGGAAAGTATTGTCAAGCGAGAGTTTATGATTTAACCTTGATTTATAACTCCTATTTATTTGTCTGTAAATGCTATTGTATAAACTAATGTAATTGTGTACTCTTATGATTAATAATGTCTTGATATTTAGTACTACCATTTATTATTAGTATTTCCACAATGTTATGTGGATAGTTAGTTGATTTGTTAGTAGACGCTTGGCCTGTGGACCAACGGTGGGTCAGTAGCGTGGTGGCTGTAGTCGTGTGAAGACATGTATTAAGTTAAGTCCTTGATTTGTATATTTAGTCATTCAAAGTTTTTATTTCCTGGTCAGATGATATTGTATTCTCTCAATTAAGTTTTTAAGTGCTGTTGATATTGCTCATTGCTCGAGAAGGATTTTATTTTAATTTGCATGCTGATAAATATTTCTGGCTTTATTACGTACCATTTAATTGTTATGTTTGTCCCCCTTAGCATAAATATATTGTTCCCCATTTTATGTAGTGCTTTATCTTATACCCCTAGACTTAGATTATAAAGGCCGATTTTAAATCTTTTATGTACACTGCTCGGAGAAGAACCTTATTTAGTCTCAAGGGTGGTAACACAGAGCTAGCACAACTAGGTGAATACACAGGACGCACCTTGAAGTTGTCGAGGTAAACAGATCCAGTACGTGTGCCGAACTTGTAGTTGCTCCTGACCAGTTGCTCCAAGTTGTTGACGGGCAGGGAGAGCCTGGTATGGTACAAGGAGGAAGAGGAGACGGCAAGTTATGAGAGCATAGCAAACCAGTTTACATATGACTTGACAGTCTATAGTAAAGTTACCTGCAGGAACCACTAACCTTCCAGCCCTGTTACTGAGAGTTACAGCCTAGATAAATAAATCAAGATGTGATAAAAGAAGGCTCACTCCCTATGCTCCACTCTGTCACACTACTGGCAGGAATAAACACCTCAGAAAATATATACCGCACTGAATAATGTTTGATAAAGCCCAACAGAAAAGGAAAATTGTATCTGTTCTTACAAATGGTCACCACCACCACAGTCGGTTCAAGGAAGTATAAGGGATGACCTTATATTAATCATCAAGGAAGTACCAGAGATCACCAACACAGTAGATGATGTCATGGCAGTTATTGATAGGAAACAAAAAATTAAGTCCTTGGAATTATATTTGTCGCTCCAGTAACTGAAAAAACACACTAAATTTGTACTATTGAAAACGAACTAGATATCCCTAGCATTCAATATAGAATGTTTGAAATCAATCTTGTGGTAGAACTAAAGCTTCTGCTGGTAACGATAATATGATTGTATCAAACTGAACTGTTAGAACATACACGGAGCAGCGTCAGTCTATGACCAGACATCAGCAGCCCCGTTCACTACAACCCAGGAGGGTTATCTGGGTTGTAGTTGACATTCAGTAGTCGCTTCTCCCTCTCTCTCTTACAACTTACTTTGTCACAGTGAAGAAGGAGACCAAATTGGAGGTGTATGCGGCGTAGAGGACCACAGCTTCCACCCACATGGTGCCAAAGACCACCCTGGCTGGGCCCGTCTCCGGCACAATCGCCTGTCCTGTCAACAATAACACGTGACGCGTTTTCTCATTATTTGGCTGGATTTAAAATGTTTTCTATTGATTAACATTTGTTGTTCTAAAAGCAAATATAAGAATGAAAATACATACCGAAATGGCGAGATTTTAACTCTTTGGAGTTGTAACGTATGATTATGTGTACGTAATTGGTTGATTAGGCACAAAGAGTTAAGTGGTTTTTTTATTTGTTTAGTATAGTCTTGGTTATAGCAGTTGGTAACGTAGTGAAGCGTTGTAGTAGTTGAGACGAAGCCTGGAGCAGGGCAGAGAGCTGAGTGAGGCGGGGGTAGAGAGCAGGTCAGATGCAGGGTGAGAGGGTAGATGGTGGCGCTCCGAATGCAGGTGTCAAGGAGCTGAGTGCGGGACGAGAGCGTGGAAGCTTGATGCCAGAGTCTGGCTGGCTGCTCTACATCGAGGCTGAAGAGTCTTGTGAGGGTAAGAACTGAACACGTTGAGTGGTGACTGTTGAAGATGTGGGATATCTCTCAAGCGTCTGTACTGTACCACTCCTGGAGTTAGACTGGTCATGATTGTTATTGTTGTTTTAGATTTAGCTATTCGGGACTATAATTTCTACGTAGCACGGGCTATGGTGAGCTTGTAAAAATTCGCTAATGATTTGATGATGATTCGGTGGTGTTGTTTTAGATTCAGCAACTCTGAACAAACGGTTCCAAGTAGCACGGGCTATGGTAAGCCCGTAAGTGGAGGCTCTTTGGAGCCATTGTCTGTATCAGTAGCTGATATTGGAGATCTGGGGATGGATGGGGTCTCCATGGTGGATTTCATCCCAGGAGAGCTGGCTGTACCAGTTATGGAGCTGGTGGGGTTAGTGTAGTGGTCTTCTGTTCTTTCTTTGGCTGAGACTTTGGCAGAGCCATGCTGTCGTTGGAGCTTGGTGAGGTAGCCTCCATGAGGAAGTAATATACTGAGTAGGTGTCGTATTTGTTCTGTGGGCAGTGGAGCTCCTACTAAGATTTCCTCATCTGAGGAGTCTGTAACATCCGTAGTGGATGAGTTTGGCTTTTGTGCCACAGCTCGAGGTAGGCTCAATAGTAGTAGGCTCGTAGGCTAATAGACTAGTAGGCTACTAGGCTCAGGTGTCGTGGATTAGTGGTAGAAGCCATTTCAGGAGCGTTGGTGGTGCTGTTAGTATTTGTAGACGGCATGTTTGCTAGCGCATCTGCTGAAATGGTGATGGTAGAAGTGTTGGGAGCTGGAGAGGGGGAATACCTCTGTGCTGCCCGGGCCTTCGATGGTTTTAGAGTCTGTGTTGAGATTGACCTCGTAGTAGTCCTGGTGGTAGTCTCTGGAGTGGTAGTGGAGGCAGCGAGACTTGCGTCCGGGGCGATGATGGAGTCCAGGCCGTAGGCTACGAACAACGTGTTGAGTTCCTTGACGAATCCTTGATTGTCTGGTCTGGCAAGCCTCTCTGCTAGTCGAATAAGGCCAGGAATAATGCCTGCACATAATGCAAGGGACTGTGAGGGTGCTGGTTGGTCCTTAGGTCCCCAGTGTGGAGGCCGGGTGATCTGTTCGAAGGAGCCACTGTTTGGTGGGGCTGGTACGGTCGTAGTCTGCTTCTGGCTTATAGAAGGGAGGTTTGGTAACTGGGAAGATCCAAGATCTAAAGTCGCGGCGGCTTGCCTCTGGGTGGTCGGAGGCGTTGTGGTCTTCTCTTTAATTTTCTTCAGTTCCTCCTCCCTTTTTATGTAGAGGTAGGAGGTGGCGGCGTGCTGTTCTCCACAGTTCACGCATTTCTTGGTGGTAACGGTACAGTACTTGTAGTTGTGAGTGCTGGAGCAAGAAGTGCGCTTAGCCGTTTGTTCCAGGCACTTGTTGGAGAAGTGTTCGGTCATAGCTGAAGCACTTGTAGCACTGTCTCACGTTGTAGACCTCCATGGCGATCTGGTTTGGGGAGGAGATGATTCCAAAGCATTTGAACACGTTCTTCACTGCTTTTGCATCATCTGCAAACGATGACACGAAGCTGTGACTTGTGTTTTTGTCTATATCTGATATGAGAATAAGGAACAGCAGTGGTGCAAGGACCGTACCTTGAGGTACAGAGCTTTTAACTGCGCTCGGACTCGATTTTACTGGTATCGTTTAGGGAGCATAACCAAGCAAGTATTGCGTCAGCCAGAAAAATGATAGGATGGATTACGAGAACCTTCAAGTCCAGAGATCCCATCACAATGGTTGTACTCTTCAAATCACTTGTGTTGTCCCATCTTGAGTACTGCTCAGTACTCACTTCCCCCTTTAGAGCAGGAGATTGCTGAAATTGAGGGAATACAGAGAACATATACGGCACGCATAGACGAGATAAAGCACCTAAATTATTGGGATCGTCTCAAAGCTCTCCAAATGTACTCACTAGAAAGAAGACGAGAGAGATGCCAAATAATATACACATGGAAACTACTGGAGGGACAGGTCCCAAATCTGCATAGTAAAATAACAACGTACTGGAGTGAACGATATGGAAGAAAATGCATAATAGAACCAGTGAAGAGCAGGGGTGCCATAGGCACAATCAGAGAACACTGTATAAACATCAGAGGTCCGCGGTTGTTCAACACCCTCCCAGCGAGTGTAAGAAATATTGTCGGAACAACCGTGGACATCTTCAAGAGGAAACTAGATTGTTTCCTCCAAGGAGTGCCGGACCAACCGGGCTGTGGTGGGTATGTGGGCCTGAGGGCCGCTCCAAGCAACAGCCTAGTGGACCAAACTTTCACAAGTCAAGCCTGGCCTCGGGCCGGGCTTGGGGAGTAGAAGAACTCCCAGAACCCCATCAACCAGGTAACCCGTAAATGACTCAACTCACCTTGCTGCATGAGGACCGTGGCAGCAAACCACAGGTCCTTGAAGAACGACCGGGGCACGTCCTTCTCGGTTATAACTTTATCATTCAAAGTTCCGCTCGCCTGCGCTTTTTCAAACTGCTCGGCCCTGGGCGTGTACCCGGCAGCGTCCCCCACAGCCAGTAGATTGGCCTACAGAAACGAGAAAGGGAATGCAGTGAAGGAAAATGTTGATAATACTGCTGTTGCGTGTTGCTCAGTGCTCCTGCCATGCTCAACTGATAATTCATGAGATCACGACAAAAGAGTAAGATGAGCTATTCTAATATAATATCACTACAGTGATCCTTCCTCGCACAAGGCCTATCTTAATTATTATTATTAACATGTTTATTGACAAAATTAATTACAATTTTGCCTAATCTGAGGATTTCAATTAAGTCATATTAAAGTGAGGATAATGCTGGTATTCACTGTCATGCAGGACACAGGGTCATACACAAGACAATAGGTCTAAACTGGCACACACACACATATATATATATATATATATATATATATATATATATATATATATATATATATATATATATATCATGGTTACAATCAATGCTTTAATGTATGAATATGTGAAAACAACTTTCTATTGTGCACTGCCACACAAGGGCAGGGATGGGTTCATAAGTGATGCAGCTTAGAAGTAATTTAAATAAAATTGTTCTTCATTCTTTAAAATGGACAAGCAAATTTTGGATAAATTGTTAGGATGTCGTCCAGAACACCTGAGTCAATGAAATAGTTACACAGTTGGTGGTACAAGAGGCCAGGAGGTCTAAAGTCCTTTACGGTTTCACATTCATCAATATAGTGTTCTAGTGAATGCATTAAAGGTTTATCACAGAGTTTACAATCTGAGTATTCTGGTAGTGGCTCAGCCTCACTAACCTGCCAGATGTGTCTATAGCCAAGGCGAATTCGCGCAATGACTACATCACATTGCCTGGTTCGGCTACTATGCTGACCATACAAATACCTATTATTACAAAACTTGTCATAACTTTTAATACTACAGCTTTCAGGTCTCTGGGCATTTCTTAGTTCTTCTAAATCTGAATTAATTTCTTTAATTTGAATGTTTCTAATAATTGTATTAGATAGTCCAAAGTCATAATCAATGTTTTCTTTCCTGCAAGTCTCATTGGCCAATCGATCTACATGCGCCCGGCAAACAAGAAAAAACTAGCCCCAAGTGCGCTCAGCGTTTAGGGCCATCGAGCGGCAACACTGAAAAGTGTATACTCTTTTCACTGTCCTGACCTTAAGTTTAGATGTACATATTTTATTTTTGTACCAATGTATTCGCAATAGAATGTTCTAGAAGAACACAAGTATAAAATGTCACCAAAGCATGAGTTAGACCACCACCAAATAAAGAACTACGTCGATCACTAGCCAAGAGCTCCAAACAGCGACGAAATGTTTCTATTCTTTTCAGGGTTGTCAACTCCACACTTGTCCTACAGCGTTAAATTTGGTATCACTGAGATCGCAATAAAATTCCCTATACGGACATATGCATATAAATGTAGAATCTTGATTGCGGCCAACCCGCAAGAATGTGGGAAGTGGACGAAGCGTTACCCGTTACCGCAAACCCGACGAAACCCCTATTGAAGTGTATATTCTTTTCACTGTCCTGACCTTAATTTTCGATGTACTTATTTAATTTTTGTACCAATGTGTTTGCAATAGAATGTTCTAGAAGAACATATGTATAAAATGTCACACAAGGATGCGTTAGACCGGCACCAAATAAAAAGCTACGTCGATTACACTCGTGTCAACAATACAATGGTCTTACCACGAAAATACAATACAATGCCGTTCTCCCAAATAGGCTATGTGGCTATTAGAGAAAACAAAAATTTCATGGCAAACATGTTCATACTATGACGTTTCGGTCCGTCCTGGACCAATCTCAAGTAGTTCACACTGCTCCTCCTGCTTCTAATGCTGTTAGTGTCTACTATATTTCCTGTTCGTCTTGTCCTCTCCAATACTTTGGCGAAACTGGCCATACACTGAATGACAGACTTAAAGAACACAAGAGAAGTGTTAAGTCTGCAGACACTAACAAGAATGTAACAACTCTTGTACATATCTCAAAAAAAAAAGTGCTCTCTTCTGTCATGTGAGGGATTCCAATCATCCTATTGATTGGTCCTCCAAAATAATCTTTCCTGCCTCTACACAGACGCCGTCTTGTTGGATTGGCTCTAATACACAATGTACCCAACATGAACTTGAGTCCTCGCTTTGTTGCTGTTAACTCTTTCCTTTCACAGTATAACTTAAATGCTCTAATCTTTCTAACAAACGTGACCTAACATAGCTTGCCCTTCCATTTATCTTTCTTTCTCTTTCCTTTTCTTTCTCTCTTCTGTCTTTTCTGTTCTTTGTTTTCTTTACGTTCCCTTACTATCCTCTTCTTATTCCTATTACTATCTCCTTCTCATTCGGTGGTTATAACAGGAGCTGCCTCGTATGGGCCAATAGGCCCTATGCAGTTCCTGCTACTATCTCCTCTACTACACTTTGCTCCTCACCTCTCTCTAGCCTATTTATTGCCTGCATCTACTTACTCATCACCCCACGCAGGGTGCAGTTGCGCCTCCACAGATCTCCAGTATCATCTCTTGATACTGGTAATGGCTCAAAAGGGCCACCACTTACGGGCTATTCATGCCCGTGCCTCCTTTTGGGTGGCTTAATCTTTATAAATCAATCTTCCTCATCACAATCGACTTGAGAATGGTCCAGGACGGACCGAAACGTCGTCGTTCCTTAATTCCCCTTCTAGTGTGTGGTCTGGTCACTTACTTTAGCCACGTTATTGTGACTCATCGCCTGCATGTTCATACTATCCCTAAGTCGATCGGATAAGAATTGTATTTTATAGAAATATTTATTCTTATGACGCCGAAACCCGACATGTTCCCGGATTCAAGAGAAAAATATTTGTCGGATATACCAGCCATAGGAACGCGAAAGTGATAATTATTAAATATTCAGGTAAGGTATATACATACAAGTGATGTTACATTAATGGATCGAATTATAGATAGAGCTAGTACATACAATGCCTAAAGCCACTATTACGCAATGCGTTTCGGGCAGGAAGAACATTAATATCTAGAACTTAATACTAATTGAGCATAAAGAATAAAATGTGTTGAGAACAAATACAAATAAAGATAAAAAAAAAGGGGGGGAACATGACTGAAAAAGCAGCACAAATACAAAAGGTTGACAAACAGCATTGATTAAAAAAAAATAACAGACATGGGTTGACAATAGAGATTAAGTAAACAATACGAACGAAAATTCCAACTTTAACATTATACAAACTGTGCATATTGTTACGACCCCTGGACTCCTAGGTGGTAAGGAAACAAGGGTCTAAGGACAAACATGTTCATGAATTATATGTATAGTGGCGGTTGGATTAAAGTACTGCCAAAGGCATGACTATGTATGCTTCTAGCTTAACTATTATTATCATTACATAGAGACGCTAATAAGGAATATGAGTAAGGTGTATAACGCTAGAAAGTTTACATTAGTAGTGAGTTGAATTGTGGCTGTGGAATATGTTAAAGAGAGTTACTGTATGATAGTTGGGTGTAGTCGACACCAAGGAGGTGCTCCCGGGGGGCGACTGTGAACCACGCCGGCTGGCAAGGTCCACGAGGCAGGGCTTGGACCATATGTGTGTGTGTGCAACATCACACACACACACATAAAAGCACATTAGTGATAGAAAATGCGTCCAACCATTTTTGCCCCGTCTGAGATCCGAACCCAGAATTTACGATTGTGAGTCGAGAGCGAACCCGATAATAATGTTAGTTCAAGTATTTCAAAAAGATTAAAGGTACTTAATTGCAATTATATATGGTCCAAGCCCTGCCTCGTGGACCTTGCCAGCCAGCGTTTCCTAAATAAATTATTATTATTATTATTATTATTATTATATCCTGAGAAGGGTCAGTAATTCGACCCAATAGTGGGGAGGGGGGAGGGGAGGGGGAACTTTGATATAACCCTAACCCGTAATGTATATATAAACTGGCTGCCTGTTCCCCGTCACAATTATTTATTATAATGTATTTAATATAATATGCAACAATGGTTGAGTGCAGGACCATGTATATGTCACACAAGCCTTCAGCCAGTGAGGATTTACTGTATGTGTGGGGGTGGGGGTGATTTCAAGTGATACGTCTCCAAAGACCAGTAGGCCGGACCTGCCTCTAGTGTGCCAGTAGGCCTACCACTAGTGTGCCAGTAGGCCTACCACTAGTGTGCCAGTGTACATACCAACTCTTGCCTTTGTGGGCTAGGCGACTGAGTAAATGTTAATGAGGTGGAGCATGCGGGGGTTTCGTATATGGTGGAAGTGTTAATGAATGTTAAAAAGCAGTTGTCTTTGGTTACTGCAGGTAGAGTATACTATCTTATCTTTCCACACAGCTTCATTATTAAAATTATGGAGGTAGGTTCCCCGGGGGGGGGGGGGCCGGGCCTTGTCTAACTCTTACTGGAGGGCTTGTCCGCGAGCTCCTATATATACACATATTTAAGCCTCAGTGGTAATCAAATTAACATGCTCGTCAGGACCATAACATACAATTTTAATAATAGGTTAATGTTTCAGGTTTCATAAAAAAAAGGAGATTTATTAGCTTCAAGAAAACGCCGAAAGGTTCGTTAACCACGTGTCTATAGTAATCCTTTTTGTTTTATTGTATATACAAAGTGAAAGAAGGGTGCACAGAAAATAGGGGGGACCATTCACAAGCCATAGGTTTCCTGTCCTCATTTAGAACTGAGGTAACTTACCTGGCGGAGGCTGCTTAAGGGAGGGCGAGGCGTCGGAACAATCCTCACAGTGTCGTGATGGCCGCCGCTGCTGGCCCTCGCCCGCGGTGCATCAGGGTCTACAGTAACCTGCACTGAGGAGAGCCAAGACTGTGACGGCTGATACCTTCCGTGCGTCATGTGTCGGCGTCTCCGTCTCAAGGACCCCAGGTATGGGCGTGGACACACGGTGAGGTGCATCACCAGGGCCGCCACGGGCACGGACACGCACAGGCAGAGCCAAACCTCGACGGTGAAGGGCAGGAAGTAGACTGTCAGGTTGTCCAGGGTATTGGTCTGTGGTCGCTTGAGTATAATGCCTGATGAATGAAAAATAAACTTAGTACATCATCTTTTTTTTTGGAACATTTTAAACACCATATTATACTCATTATAACTTTTAAACTAACCTTTCAGACCATATGGCTCCCCTCACGGGAGGGGCACGGCTCCCAGTCGTGAATTTTCCCTAACGTTATTACTTATCAGAACTCAAAACTTCATTGTAATTTAGCATCCTAAATTATTCCTGGAAGTTATTGTCAGGGGTTAAGTACAATACTATCCGATGAGTACTAGCACTGATGTGTACTAACACCGCCTTGAACTAACCCCGACGTGCACTAACACTGCCGTGTACTATAACACCTATGTGTACTTCCACCGACGTGTACTACCACCGACGTGTTGTAATGGTCTGTGCACAGACCATAACTTCCCCTTCTTGCCTTCCCCTTCCTTGGTCACTTCCCCCTCCCCGTTGGGCCTTTCCTGATATAAACAGTTCAAGTCAAGGGTCCACAGGCAAGAGACTCTGCCCTTCCCGCGCCAGCCAATCCTACTCCAATCCTTGTCTCCAATGGCCTCCCCCCGTCCCAATCCTCTTTCCAACCGTTTCCCCTCCCCTTCCTGTCCGTTATAGCCATTGACAAATTTGAGGAGCAGTAAAACTCGGTGCAATAAAACCGTAGTTTCAAATTTCTTATGGGTGGCTGGCCGGGGGAGGTTGGTTCACACGATCTGGGTGTACTGCTTATTTCCAGATTCTGTGAGAGAACCGCCCATGGGCAGATGACAGGCTTTTCATTGGCCAAGAGCAGGGGCTTTTGTTTCATATGTTAGTGGTGCCAGGGTATTAGGCCTGGGAGCTCAAGTGATTGGACTGAAGTCTCAAGAGGTGTAGTCCCGCAGGGTAGGACCAGGCACCATTGGCCAAGCCTCCAGAGTACCCAGCTTTGGTTTGAATTGATTGGCCCTCCTAACCCGGAGCCAAGCACGGGGAAGGAACCATAAGCCTCCCTGGGGTAGTCAAAGGAAATTGTAGTTAGTGTATCTTGGGCTTGACTAGGGTACAGGTCTAATGACCTGAAGCACGGCCATTCAACATCTGGGGCCGGTTTTGCAGGACAAGGTAATGTCTGTCCGAGTTTTGGTACATCAAAGTAATTGCACTCCCGGTTATATTGCCTCTTAGGGATTTAATTAGAGTAGGATATATTTTAATTTGATTTCAATAAAGTGTCATTTTTTAAGTAAAGATTTATTATTGTATTTTGTGGTTTAGTTATCTGTTCCCCCTTTTGTTATTAATGTCGAGTCATTTTTTGCATGTGGTTTTCTCGTGTGGTATTGGAAGCCCCTATATTCTCACTAAGTAAAATAAAGATTTACATTTTAATCCCTAAGCATTATTGCCAAGGTTCCTATGCCCTCGAGTTCGTGATTATTGATTTCTGTCCTACCTGGGAGATCAGTAGTAGACACATTCAGATTCTGGTCAGGAAGGTGGTGGCAGTGTACAATTAGGTTTTTATTCATTATTTTAAAATTAATAAACCCCTCCATTTGTTACTCCGCCCTCACCATCAGTCTCCGTGGTGTAACGGTATACACTCACCTGGTATTCCGCGAGTGCTTTGTACCGAGTTCGTATCCTGGCCGGGGAGGATTTACTGGGCGCAAATCCTTAACTGTTGCCTCTGTTTAACTCGACAGTAAAATGGGTACTTGGCTGTAAAAACGATTCTTCGTGGGGGTCGTAGTCCAGGAACCATAGGATTAAGAATTTGCCCGAAATGCTACGACTCCTTGTGACTACAAAAAATATAAGAACTTTTTTTTTATTAGATATATAAAAAAAGATATTTCAATTTTAATATTAGCTGGTAGTTCAGTGAGGGGACACTGTGATCTTCAAGCAGTGTTGAGTGAGAAGGGGAATAGCATCAGGTTTTATTATTATTATTATTATTATTATTATTTCCCACTACAGACGTGGCCACACATTTACAATGCTAACCAGCATATATGCATTTTCTTCTATCCTCCATGGACAGGGTTAGAGATGTATTAAACATATAGTTTAGGGATTTATTGAACAATCAACCACAGAAGGTGATTCGGTGCTTTTAAAATGCTAAGCTAACCTACATATGTAAATACATAAATACAGATTTACGTATGCCCTACATAAAGTGTTCGATGTGTCTTTTGCATAGTGTCATTAATGTGCATTTACAAAGGTGAAATGTAATTCTGATCAGCTTCCATATATACTTTATACACATACATATACGTACATATATACACACACACACACATGCATTCACATACATTTGTCTCTTACTCTCACAGGGTGAGATAGCTGATAGAGAAACTAGTGTGCAATTAAGCACTTAATCACTGAAGGTGATTAAGGTGCTTTTACAAGCTCAGGTTATATAGTTACATCATATACATTGTATAATTAATCTATTACATGGTCAATCTTGGATACAAGTCCAATATCATCAAGTGTTCCAGTACTCATAGTAATTACAGAGTTCAGCATACCTTAGCCCAGGAGGGCGAAAGTCAGCCAGTATGGGACATTCTACAATATAATGTTCAAGAGAGTGCATGTTTTCTCTTTCACAAAGTTGACACATAGTGTACTCGACATTTTGGTTTTGAGAAAGCTGCCAGATACGTCTGTATCTCAGGCGTATTCTGGCCACTAACATCACATTGCCGGGTTCTTGTTCTATTAGTCCCATATGTGAATGTCTCTTCACTATATCTATCATAATATTTAATGCTACAACTTTCCGGTCTTTGTGAATTTGTTAGGTCTGAGATCTTCATTATATATTTGTTTAAGTATTCTCTTTGTCACTGCTAATGAAACACCCATATCAATTTCTACCACTGGTTTTCTACAGGCTGTCTTTGCAAGCATATCAACAGTGATATGCTTGCCTACTAGCCTACACTGAGCGACACTAGCCTACACTGACCTGCGCCGCCCGAGCCAGTAGAGACCCTGGCGAAGGAGACAGCGTGACTGCGGGCGAAGTTGACTCCCAGGTTGGCGAGACCGACGTGGGCGCGGGCGTAGACCACCTCGCCCACCACACCCGTCCATTGCCCACCAAACTCCGACCCGTAAGATCCGTCACACACCTCGTACACCGTGTACCTGTTGTAGGAAATATATATTAAAGTAATTTCTAATAATAAAATATTAAAATAATTTTTTTGGGGAGATACTCTTGGTTCGAGTTTAATTAACAAATTAATAGGTAATATATGTGTATATTAATGGGTTCCAATGGTTGTTATTGTTACGAACCCTTCGTAACCGGGTTCCTTTTAAAGTCTATGATCCTACTCAAGTTCAGAGGTCCCTAACCTTATTGCAAATAGTGTAATGTTTAAGGTAAATAAAAATAACAGCACTTTAAATAACCAGTTATTATTACCCTTCACCATTAATATGTACAAGTGTATGTGAGGTCATCGAGAGCGGCGTCGCCAGCAATCACGCTAGCCAACTTCACGGATGACGTACACTATATGCCTCTGACGAGGTCTTCAACTCGTCACTAACCCTTACACTAACAGTAGTTATGGAGAAGCCTTCAAGCGCTCCCCCTCCGTAGCGCTCGCGCTGGTACGCTCAATCAGCAAAGTCTACAGCGCTCAACTAGCCCTGCTGGCTAGCACCTTCCAGGAGTGAATTCCACAGCGCTCACTTAGCCCCTACTGGCCAGTAGTTTCCAATAGTTAAGTCCACAGTGCTCAACTAGCCCCATTGGCTAGCACCTTCCAAGAGTGAAGTCTACAGCGATCAACTAGCCCCACTGGCTGGTACCTTTAGGTTGACCCATGCACTCTTCCACTGTCCTGGCTTCACTGACTGCCATCGCCTGTCCATGGTTACTCGTCACCTTCCAGCACAGCAGACTAGAAGATGGGGGAAACTACGATTAATGGGAGGGTCAACTGCTATAGTTCGGCACCTGGATCGTAGATGGCGCCGAGGTCCGTCACAGTCATAGCCAGGGAGTGGTAATGGGTGACAAGCTCCCACGACCTATTAAAAGCTCCCTAACGCCGTGAGTCCCCAAATAACTACCAGAGTGCTGTCTTTGACACCGACCACTCCTTGGTGTGGAGCAAGGTCAAGATGAAAACCTAGAAGATTCACCACTCGAAAAAGGAGGGCAGACCTTGCATCGACACCAGCAAGACCCACAATCAGGAAAAAGTGGAAGATTTTGCACGTGCTCTCGAGGAAGCACGTGCATTGAGAACGCCAAGGAATTTGCCGTCTACTTTGTTACAAATTTGGGTATTGTTAATCCTGAGATTTATTTGATTTGAGGATTTACTGCCAAACAAAATATAGAAAATTTTGTCAATATTGAGGGTGAGTTTGTTGGCAGTTAGCCAGTGATGGACTTTATTTAGCTCAGTATTCAATGTGACATTTAGAACAAGGGGGTTAGGACTGGAGTAAATGAAGGTTGTGTCGTCAGCAAATAGAATTGGTTTAAGATGTTGGGAGGCATTTGGGAGGTCATTAATGTAGATGAGAAAGAGTGGAGGGCCAAGTATGCTGCCCTGAGGAACACCAATGTTGATGGGTAGGGTGGGAGAAATTGAATTATTCACAGAAACATACTGGAGCCTGTCAGTAAGGTAAGACTTAAGGTACTGCAAGGAGTGACCTCTGACTCCATAATGTTGTAATTTAAGAAGGTTTTGGTGGTTGACAGTGTCAAAAGCCTTACGCAGGCCCACAAATAACCCAACAGGGAACTAATTTTTATCAAGAGCTGCATGTAGCAAGTTAATCATACTAATAAGTGCATCGTTAGTGCTTTTTTGGGGTCTGAAACCATATTGACAAGAGCTAAGTATATTGTGTTTAGCTAGATAAGAGGAAAGCTGCTTGTAGATAAGTTTTTCAAATATTTTGGACAAGTTGGCAGAACTGATTTAGGTCTGAAGTTGTTAACATCAGTGGGATCACCACATTTGTGGACAGGGGTTACTCTCGCTTTTTATAGAATATCTGGAAAGGTTTGAAGTTCAAGTGACTTGTTGAAGAGCAATGCAATGGCAGGAGCTAATAATCTGGAGGCTTTTATGTAAATAAGAGTTGGTATCTCCTCAAGGGCACTAGACTTGGATTTAGGGGAAAGGATTATGTCAGTAACATCAGTGGAATTAGTAGGCATTAGGTACAGAGACTGTGGATAGTTACCTGTAAGATGGTCCTGAATATTAGTACTGGAAGATGGAATATCATTTGCAAGGGATGACCCAATGAAAGAGAAGAACCTATTGAACTCAAAAGCAGTGTCAGAGGCTGAAACCAGACCATCATTATTTGACAGGAGTATTGGTTTGTTATTTAAAATCTTCTTTGATCCCAATATTTGAAAAATTGTGCTCCATGTTTCTTAATGTTGCCCTTTGTGTGGGTAAATTTATCTTCGTAGTACTTAATTTTGGCTCTCCTAATTATTTTAGATTGCAATGATGAGTAATTCTTTGAGAATTCTTTGGAGACGATTCCTAACCTATACTTCTTCTCAAGGTCATGTTTTTTATTAATGGATTTAAGTATTCCCTTTGTAAGCCAAGGATTGTTGAGCCTTTTAGTTGTGCAAAGGTTTTTCCGAAATATATTTTATTTTACTAATACAAATAATCAAAGTTCCCCCCAAAAATTATGCAAATATATCACGTTTATTACTATTTATAAAATCAATAAATGAACTTAGGAAAAATACGTCTTACCCATTGCAGAGACATAAACTCTACATATAAGGTGTAAGTTTCATGTAAATTGAATAAAAAAGTCATGTAAATTGAATAAAAAATGAGAGTTGAACACGGGAGACATCTCCTGTCCACGAGGCTCACCATAGCCCGTGCTTCTTGCCCGCTCCTGTGCCAGGTAAGTTACGGGCTCACCATAGCCCGTGCTACTTGGAACTTGTTCCGAGTAGCTGAATCTATAACAACAACAACAACAGAGAGTTGAAGTTACGTTTATGTTACTTGAAAAGAAATAATTAAAAAAATAAAGTCTAAGGTGCTGCCATCTGTGACTGAGGTTGACATCAACCAATTTTATCCAAAATTGGCGCCCTTACATATAGGCTTACGTGCAGTCACGTGTATACGTTTCATGCAAATCGCCCAATACACAAATTAGAAAAAAATATATAATTTTTAAACTAATTTTTGTTTGATAAAACTAATTATAATTTATTTTATTATATGCTATTGTGATAGCTGAAAGTCATAGACATGATTTCAGTTGACACTTATGTTTGATGTTAATTTATAAACATTTTGGAAAAGTGTTGACACATAATTAAATATTTTTTCTCCCTTCCTATTTATGCTACGATGCTGAGACTTGGACCAGATGAAGCCCTTTTCCTATATACAACTCGACAAAAAAGAAACACTCTCCAAGCAATCGGAGGCAAAGACAGAGAAGGAAAGCCAGTAGCCAGGAAGACAGACCAGAATCAGACTTTGCTTGTGCTCAGTGTGGGATGGACTGCCATTCTGGGCTTGGCCTCATCAGTCACACCAGACGTTGCACCAGGACCGACAACCAGAGCGCAGTTCCATAGTCTCCCGAGACTGAAGGATTCTTACTAACTACCTACCTATTAATTGAGCGACGTCTCTACCCACAGGCTGGGAGCGTCGTAACAAGAGTGTATAGGGACCTGGGATGGTGTATCTGTACCTGGGAGGGTGTATCTGTACCTGGGAGGTGTATCTGTACCTGGGAGGGTGTATATGTACCTGGGAGGATGTATCTGTACCTGGGAGGATGTATCTGTACCTGGGAGGGTGTATCTGTACCTGGGAGGATGTATCTGTACCTGGGAGGGTGTATCTGTACCTGGGAGGATGTATCTGTACCTGGGAGGATGTATCTGTACCTGGGAGGATGTATCTGTACCTGGGAGGATGTATCTGTACCTGGGAGGGTGTATCTGTACATGGGAGGATGTATATCTGTACCTGGGAGGGTGTATCTGTACCTGGGAGGGTGTATCTGTACCTGGGAGGGTGTATCTGTACCTAGGAGGGTGTATCTGTACCTGGGAGGGTGTATCTGTACCTGGGAGGGTGTATCTGTACCTGGGAGGATGTATCTGTACCTGGGAGGGTGTATCTGTACCTGGGAGGGTGTATCTGTACCTGGGAGGATGTATATCTGTACCTGGGAGGATGTATCTGTACCTGGGAGGGTGTATATCTGTACCTGGGAGGGTGTATATCTGTACCTGGGAGGGTGTATCTGTACCTGGGAGGATGTATCTGTACATGGGAGGATGTATATCTGTACCTGGGAGGGTGTATCTGTACCTGGGAGGGTGTATCTGTACCTGGGAGGGTGTATCTGTACCTGGGAGGGTGTATTCGTAATGGAGAGTATGTATTAGTAAAACGCCAAGCATAAATAAATAACATTATTTATGTTCAGGACTAGAAAATTCTGCTCCAATTTCAGTTACGACTTCCATTCGATTGTCTTTACTTCAGAAAGTAAACATTGGATCGTCTTGAACCCTAACTAGAGATGGGAAGCAAATTGGGCCATCCCGGCTGCACGTTACTCACGTAAAGTTCATTTGAGAGCTGAGGATGTTCAATATGTCTACCAGGAAGCCCTTGAAGGCTTGTGGCTGTGGGCAGGTGACTGGCGATGGTGTTGGTGACTCCTGGCTGCTGTTGCCTCTCTCCCTGTGTTGGAGAAATATTCATAAACTAAAAATATAAACATCGCTGTCCAATGTACAAACTAACATGCACAAGACGCTGGACTAATGTGAGTCATATTTTTTCTATTGCTGTCGCCATAGGCGACCAATTTATTGTGCACCCTATGCTGCTCCTGTGAGCGGTAGCGAAAAAGGATTAGAGAGCACATAAGCTCTTAATCAGACCTCGGCGGAGATTTTTCGATTAATAATTTCATATAATTTGTACACCTTATATCATAATGTCGGTTAGTTAAACAAATAAAATATATATATTTAATTTAATTATTATACATTGATATAACATGTCTTTTGCTAACACATAAAATATTTAAACATGGGGATATTAAAGGATCATAAAGATCTGCTGCTAATGATTATTACTAGTCTTCACACCACACAGCTAATTCGTTAATTTCATATGTGTAATTTATCTACTAGAAGCGAAATGTGGAAACAGTGAAAGGATCTCAGATATTATGTTATTTCTAATAAAATGGTTTTTCATTAATACAGCGCGAGTTTCCATTTATCTGTAAATGGTTTTTTTCAGTCTAAAATGCAATGCTTTTGTGTCATTGTTCACACACGTTGCACCTTACTTCGTCTAGATCCCTATACAAGCCGAACTGCCAGAGATACTTTTAGCCAAGTCGTATTAGATCTGTGACAACATCTGTTAGTCTACTGATTTTGTTACTTGTCTCAAACAAAACGTGTATGGGACAAGTATCAAAAAACGTGGTATGGGAAAACCTCAAAAATGGAGACTCAAAAAAAGTATGGGACAAAACGTGTCCCATACACGTTTTGTTTGAGACATCTCATAGTGATCATCAATGGTTCTGCTAGTTCCTGTTTGCACTATTCTATTTTCTTCAAATTCATTTAAGAGTGCTGATCTAATGACCCTTTGAATAGATCTGTTTGATAGCTCAAGATTACCCGAATTAGCGAGGGCCACTAACACTAGTGGCCCTCGACGAGTACAGGAATCCGGCGGCTTGTCGAAGGTCTCTCCATTTGCTTTGATGATCTTTTCCAGCAGGATTTTAAAATTTAAAAGAGTTTTGGAAGTTACTACTTCGACGGGTAGGCTTTTCAATGGGTTTGTAACTCTGTGGGTGAAAAAACATCTCATGTTCTCAGTCCTACACTATGGCTTGTTGAGCTTGAAACCGTTGCTCCCTGTTCGTGTTACACTTGACCTTTTGAAGAAATTGCCCGGATCAACATCTTTCAAATTGTACATTCAACATTTACAAATTACATTCAACACTGTTTTTATTTACTGCAAGCTTGGCAATCCATTTTATCATACTTCCGCAGTCCAATGTTAGAGGGAATCCACAATATTTTGACTTTGACCCCCTTATTAAGAATGTATATATATATTCTATGCCTGGCTTCGGAGACATGTTCGTTATTATTTGATTGTAAGCTATTTAATGGCAAGTTTTGTAACTTCGTCTGCAATATCATTTCCTATTATTCCCACATGACTTGGCACCCAGTTGATAAGTACCCGTCGGCCTTGTCGTTTGAGTGTTTGCATTAATGATATGACATTTGTGATCAGATGTATGTTATCACAAATGTGTTCTTGTTGCAAGGTTTCAGTGGCTGTTCTCGGATCTATATGTATGATAACATGTTGTGGGTGTTCAGCAAGAGCATGTTCCAAAGCCTTTTGAATGGCTAGCATCTCTGTTTGTAAAGTCGAACACCCATTTGAGAGCCTCCAACTATTTACAGAGTTTCCTGATTTAACTGCAGCTCTGGTTTCTTGTCCCTGCTGGTCTACTGATCCATCTGTGAAGTATGTGAAGCTATCATATGCCAAGTTTGCTTCTATATGCATCTGTGTAACCCCCATGCACTGATACCGTATGTTAGATAGTGATAGATTAGTGCGAAGTATAATGAGAGGAGAGCAGAGTGCAGAACATAATATCTAATTTAGAAAGTAAACAGACCGTTTTTTTAGATTTTTTGAGGCTATGTGCTGTATGTGTGTACTGAAGTTAAGTCCCTTGTCTATGTATAAGCCAAGGAACTTCCCCTCATTTTTATTGGTAATGATAATATTGTCTATCTGAAGTTGAATCTGAAATGATGATTTACTACAAAATTAAATGTAGAATTTTTTTCTATGTTTAGTGTAAGTTTGTTAGTTGACATCTTCGAGTGCACTTTTTTACTTCACATTTGACCCTTTTATTTAGTGTGTGGGGGTTGGGGTCAGAATAGATGACGGTAGTATCGTCAGCAAATAGTACGGGTTTAAGAATGTTAGAAACATTTTACGAATCACTGATGTATATAAGAAATAGGAGAGGTCCCCAGATGGTGCCCTGTGACACCCCAACCGTCAATGGAAAGTGGGGGGTCATGCTATGGATGACTACATATTGGTGCCTGTCACCGAGCGGGTAATGTGCAAGCATCAGGATAGATGGTGAGTGTGAATACAAGTCGAGCCCTCGGATACCATAGTGGTGACGTTTAAGTAACAGTATGATGGTTAACAGTATCAAAGCCTTTCTCAGATCAATGAAAAGGCCAATAGGGAACTCATTTTTGTCAAGGGCAGTTTAGATTATATCAAGCAGACTAACAATAGCATCACTGACAGGGTCTTAGTATGTTGAGTTTTAAGAAGTTGGAATAGAGCTGTTTGTAAATAATTTTTTCAAATATTTTTGAAAGTGTAGGTAGATTTTATATTGGTCTGTAATTATTTGTCTGCTGCCTCGCGTCCTTTATGAACTGGCGTCACTCTTGCTTTTTTAAGAATATCAGGGAAACGTCTGACTCTAGAGATTTGTTGAATATATAACTGGATAGTGCAAGAGCAGGGCAGCCCTCTTATATATCATAGATGGTATTTCATTATTTTCCCAGCTTTGGTTTTGAGTGATTGAATTATGGATACATTGTCTGCCGGCGGACTGATAAAAGGAGTAATAGACTAGGATAGCTGCCTCTGAGATATGAGTAACATGTGAGGGTCTCTGGGATTTTTCTGGCAAGGTTTTGCACCAATTGATGAAAAGAAGCTATTGAATTCATTTACAGTAACTAAGTCTGTTACAAGAGAGTAACCATCTTTGGAGAGTTTTATCTGCTTGTTATGTGATTGTTGTTCAGACCTTAGGAGGTAGAGATGGCTTTCCATGTACTTTCATATTTCCTTTTGTTTCTTTAAATCTGTTCTCATAAAAAAGCTTTTATTCTTCGTATTATATTGGTTAGCATTGATGAGTATCTCTTAAGTTCTTATTTTGTAACTAGGCCAATTCAGTGTTTTTTTTCATATTCTTGTGTCTTGTTAATTGCTTTAAGTATACCAATGCATCTCGAGGAAACTCAGTAGGTGGCCTATAGAAACCTTGATAAGCCTAACAAGCTTACTATTTGAAGCCATTATATGATACCACTATTGTCTCCTTTTCAGGGAGTAAATTTGAGTGCTTTTTATACGGCAGCAATAAATTTACGCACTATGTGGGTGCCATATATGTATATTTGTATTCCGTCTGTGTCAGATATCTTTCCAGCTTGGCAAAGGGTGGTGAGTACCAAGCTGTTCTCAAGGCGAAGAATAACAGTGATCTGAAGAGCAGAGGATTGTGGTGGGTTTGAAGGTTCACGTAATCCAGCGCATTGTGACGCTAAGCTTGCTTTGTTATGATTCACACATCCTTTTAATTTATTTTCCGTCTTTGAGGATATATGTGTGAGTCTTGTATTCTGTTAAAGTTTTTCATTTTTACCATATCTAAGTATCTTAAATGTATTCCTGTTATACATCATGTTATTATCTTTGCCCAGTGGAACACTGCTGATATCTGTTTGTAATTTTTGAGTGTCAGTTACCGATGTAGTTTCATATTTATTTATTTATTTATTTATTTATTATTTATTTATTTATTTATTTATTTATTTATTTATTATTTATTTATTTATTTATTATTTATTTATTTATTTATTTATTTATTTATTTATTTATTTATTTATTTTTTATTTATTTATTTATTTATATACAAGAAGTTTACATGGGTTTGAGAGTACATAGCATGATGTGTTTACATCCTTGTAAGCCACTAGTACGCCCAGCGTGTCGTGCCGGTCCTAAATCTAACAGATAATATAATTAGGTAATTTCTAGGAAAATTTATTAATGTTAACCGGTACATTGTAAGAAAATTTGACAAAGATAAGTAGGCGCATTAAACCACATTGAAAGCTTTGATTGATAGCATTGTTAGCTTGACTGATAATATGACAAAGATTAGTGGCACATTAAAGCACACTGATAGCACATATAAGATAAGATAACAGCAAGGTTTAATGTTAAAGTTGTAAGGCTTAGGTATNACACTCATGTAAACAAAGCCTCGTGCACTGGCTCCCACGTGGTCTTTCGTTTTTTCTCTATATAACACAAAGTTCCGTTGTTAATAACTGTTTTTAATGTCCAACGGGTCACTATGCACTTTGTGATATCTGTAATCAGTAATCCATGGCTGTAGTCCTAAGAAATCCCGGTTAATGTCACGATTTTAACAGAGCGCCACGATCGTCTCCCCTTCCCTCGACCCAGACAGACCCCGTGTCGCTTAACTCTAGCTAATGCATATATTCTAACATAATGGAGGATAATAAACAGATTGAAAACACAATAACCTTATATTGTAATTTTATCCGTAATACAGACACGTCTACGCCACAAAAAAATCTCCATAGTGAGAAGAAACTAAAATGGATAGTTGAGTAACATTACAAACTCAGTGCTTCAACGCTGGCTTGAGTTACAATGGAGCACAAACACACGAATATAAATGCAAAAAAAAAAAAAAACGTTTACACGATTTCGATGAATTAATGTTTAAATCTGTGTACAGCCGTCACTAGCTTGTTGACATTTGTTTCATACGAAATTTAATCAATATCTATAAGGGATAATGTACCTAAGCTAAGGGCATGTCTGTCCGAGTTGGCTCATGTCCTTGGAGCCCCTGGGGGGGGGGGGGGGTTTGCATCTAGTTTATATTAGTGATGATCATGTTGAGTATATATATTATCCTTGTTTATCTTAGCATGAGTTGTAGATTATACTGTAGTCTAGCCTCTGTTGATGCTAGGTGAAGATTATAATATATATATAGATATATATATTAGATATATAATATATATATATATATATATATAATATATATATATAAATGACAGTTGTTGATTAAATTAACCTAGTATATATATTTGTGCAAGTTATAGAATTAGACACTATATAGTGGTAGTTGTAGATTATAGCTAACTTGACTATATTAGCGCTAGTCGTAGCTAATAGTAGTCTACTACAAGCACTAGATAATAAACTCTCCTTCATATCTTAACATAAATATGGTTAGATAAAGACCTTAGGTAAATACAAAACTTGGCTAGTTATAAAGCTATTTATAACTGCGAGCCAGAGAGAATGGGAGGAGGTACAAGATCTATTATGAAAACGTTACCTGCATCAGTGTCATCAGTAATAGATACGACTACTTTGGATATACTTTTGTTTTAATTCTCAATCAAAACCTATAAATTTCCTATAATTATTGGAAAATGTATAGCTTTCCCAATACAGATATAACTTATTCTCAGTCAGAGGAATTTAATAATAAGCAACAAAACTAAAAAGAAAAATCATATAATTTAAGGTGGTGACTTTAACAGTGACCTTTGTCAGCACAATAACTGCCAAGTTGACTATTGCCTTAGATCTTGGATTTAGATTTAGATTTTTTATTCAGTAAAGGTACATACATTGAAGATGACTTATAAACATAATGTTGGATTTAAAGATGGAGGTAAGGTAATTTTCAGGGGAAAGCGCAGAGTCATTACGACTATATAGCACGGGAAGGGGTCAGGATAAGGATTGGGATGGGACGGGGGAAGGAATGGTGACCAACCACTTGGACGGTCGGGGATTGAACGCCGACCTGCATGAAGCGAGACCTTCGCTCTACCGTCAATACAATACCTAAAGCACTAATATGCATAGTGTTTCGGGCAAGGTGTGGGGGTGGGGGGAACCACTTAGACTAAAACTTAATAGTAATTGAGCTTAAAGTATAAATTGTGCTGAAAAAAAAGGAATAAGAAACGGGGGAGGGAAATGGCAGATAATAGCAATTTTACAAGTTAGTCAACAAACAGCATTGTTTAAAATGGCAAGACATGGATTGACATTTAGGGGTAAGGTAGGTTACATGGAGTTCATTAGGTAGTGTTTAGTTTTCATCTTAAACTGGTTGAGAGAAGTACAGCCTTGATATGATTGGGAAAGTCATTCACATTCTGGGTCCCTTGATTTGTAGAGCATTTCTAGTTTGATTAAGACTTACTCTTGGAATATCAAATAGGTATTTGTTTTGGTGGTGTGGTGCTCATGGGTTCTTTTACAACCTTCTAGGAAGCTTTGAAGGTCAAGATTGACATTACGGTTCAAAATTTTAAATATATAAAGTACACGTGAGAGGATGTGCAGTGACCTATTATCTAACATATACATAGATTTGAGTAAGGGTACCGAATGATGTCTGGGGCCAGGTGGATATTGTCCTAATAGCAGCTTTGTGTTGAGTAATTAGAGGACGTAAATGATTTTGGGTAGTAGAACCTCAAGCACAAATACCATAGTTGAGATAAGGATAGATGACAGAGTAATAGAGAGTAACCAGGGCATGGCGAGGTACATAATATCTGATCTTAGAAAAAATGCCAACAAGTTTTAGAAACATTTTGCTATATTTAGAATGTGTCCCTGGAAATTCAGCTGTTATCGATGAGGACACCAAGGAATTTACCATCAACTTTGTCACTAATTTGGATATTGTTATTTTTTACATTAATTTCATTTGAGGATTAATACCAAACAGAATATAGAAAGTTTTGACAATGTTAAGGGTGAGTTGTTAGCAGTTATGCAAAGATGGAGTTTATTTAGCTCAGTATTACTGTGACATTTAGAGCAAGAGGGTCAGGACTAGAGAAAATGAAGGTTGTGTCATCAGCAAATATGATTGGTTTGAGGTGTTGAGAGGATTTGGAAGGTCATTAATGTAGATGAGAAGAGGAGAGGGCCAAGTATGCTGCCCTGAGGAACACTAATGTTTATGGGTGGGGTAGGAGAAATGGAATTATTCACAGAAACACACAGGAGCCTGTAAGTAAGGCAAGACTGAAGGTACTGCAGGGAGTGACCTCTGACTCCATAATGATGTAATTTAAGAAGAAGGTTTTGGTGGTGACAGTGTCAAAAGCGTTACGCAGGTCCACAAATAACCCAACAGGGAACTCATATTTATCAAGAGCTGTATGTATCAAGTTAATCATACTAATCAGTACATTGTTAGTGCTTTTTTTGAGTCTGAAACCATATTGGTAAGAGCTAAGTTTATTGTGTTTGGCTAGATAAGAGTAAAGCTGCTTGCAGATTAGCTTTTCATATATTTTTTGACAAGTTTGGCAGAGTTGATATAGGTCTGTAATTGTTGACATCAATGAGATCACCACATTTATGGACTGGGGTTACTCTCGCTTTTTAAGAATATCCGGAAAGGTTTGGAGTTCAGGTGATTTGTTGAAGAGGAATGAAATGGCAGGAGCTAGAAATCTGGAGTTTTTTTTTTATAATTAGAGTTAGTATCTCATCAAGGGCACTTGACTTAGTTTTAAGGGAAAGGATTACCTCATTAACATCAGAGGAATTAGCGGGAGTTAGGTACAGAGACTGTGGATAGTTACCTGTAAGGTAGTCCTTAACATTAGTTAGGGAGGAAGGAATATCATGAGCAAGGGATGTGCCAATGGATGAGAAGAACCTATTGAATTCAATAGCAGTGTCAGAGGTTGAAAGCACACCATCGTCATTGGATAGGAGTATTGCTTTTTATTCAAAATCTTTTTTTATCCTAATATTTGGGAAATAGTGCTCCATGTTTTCTTAATGATGCCCTTAATGTGGGTTAATTTATTTTCCCAGTATTTTATTTTGGCTCTTCTAATTATTTTAGACGGCACTGATACACGACAATCCTTGAAAATTCTTTGGAGACAACTCCTAATCTATATTTCTTCTCAAGGTCATGTGTTTTATTAATTGATTTAAGTATACCATTTGTAAGCCATTGAGTGTTTAACCTTTTATTTGTGACTTGTTTTATTAGCATTGGATAGTGGGAGTTATAAAGGCTCAGAGTTTTCTGAAGAAATGTTTTCACGGCTAAGTTAATGTCCCCTATCTTACCTAATTCAGCCTCCCAGTTGATATCAGCAGCAGCAATAAAGTTGCTTATAGAAGTTTCATTGGGCAGCCTAAAGCTTATCTTCCTTGTATCTAGAGGTGGTTTGTTAATGTTGATTAGGAGAAACGTGTGGTAATGGTCTGTGGTCTTATCAATGATTATCTCTGAAGTAGATGGAGAGGTTATGTTAGTCCAGATGTGGTCAAGAGCAGAGGAGTACTATCAGTGATTCTAGTAGGTCTAGTGATTAAGGGTATGAGGAAGCAGGAATTCATACAGTTGAGGAAACTAGCAGCAGGAGGGTTATCAGGCTCGCAGAGGTCAATATTAAATTCCCCGCCCCCCCCTGAAATAATTAAATGTTTTTGTTCAGTCTGTTATCTAGTATTAAATGTCTAAGGTTAGAGTTGAATTCAGACACATCAGTGTTAGGAATTCTACAGACTGCTCCCACAGTCAGGACAGACTCAGCACCCTTGACTCTGAAACAGGCAAAGATATACTCTCCACAGGAGTCTCTAGTTCTAATTACTTTTAAGCATGTCAGTTCTTGGTGGTAGTGAAGGGAAGTACCACCACCTCTCTGAGTAAGACGACAGTTGTGAATTGCTGAGTAGTTAGGTATGTTGTAAAGTTGTGTAGTATCCTCTTTTAACCACGTTTCGGTAAGCACAACAATAGGTAATTTGTAGCCAACTGTATGAATCAGGGCATTAACATCATCAAAGTGTTTGCTTAGAGATCTTACATTCAAGTTAATTACAGAAACATTGCGATTATGTGTTAATACATTGTTTACATCATTGTTTTAATCACAAACAATACATTGTTTACATTACATTGTTTACTTAACAGTACGACTCTTGTATGCTAATCCGAACAATCATCAAACCAACTCAAATCACTCAAACCATTGCTACAATCTTCTACCATAATCACAAACAGAACAGCTGATCACTATCCTACCTTTCTCATAACAAACATGGGAAAAACGCCATCTGATACCAAGAAATTAACATTCAGACTAAACAGCAATAAGCAACCTCATAAATGTACTTTGTAATATATACTGGGAATCTGAACTAAATAATACACGACATAAATTCATTAACTCACATCCTCACTAAAACTCTAAGCCTTCATAACACACACTGTCCGCTCCTCACCAAGCAAGTAACTGCCAGATTAAACATTCCTTGGCTCACAAATAGCATACTTAAATAAATAAACTAGAAATATGAGTATGAAAAATATAGTATTGGCCTAGCTACAAAAAACTAGTTAAAGGTAATCAAAACTCACAATATAATAAGAAAAGCTTAACTATTCTATTTTAAACAGCTTTAAAGAAGTAAAAAGGAAACAAGAAAAGCACATGGAAAACTAATTCATATAATTTGTAATTTACTGAGTCGGGGGACAGGAAGCCAGAGTGTATTCATACACTTAAGGCTTTTATCGAGGTCCCCCCCCCCTCCCCCAGGGTCGAATTACTGACCCCGCCCCAGGATGCAACCCCACAACAAGCTGACTAACTCCTGAATACCTACTTGCTGCTAGGTGAACAGATGCATTAGGTGAAAGGAAATATGCCCAACCATATCTGTTCCGCCCGGAATTCTCATTTGTGCGTCGAGAACGAAACCGACTGTACTACCGGGACCCTAAGATCTAAAGACCCTAAGATCTAAACAACAGACACATAACAAACAGATTAAACTCTCCAAAGATTCACTGACAACGGAATTAGAAACTGCAACTGAATTTAATAGCTTGTTTTCATCAATTGTCGTGAATCTTGCAATAAATATTCCAGAGACCAAGACGCATGTTACTCCATATCTCTTCAGTAGCTGTCCTAACTCTCTTCTTCTCTTGCCTATCAGCTCGACAGACATTGTCTACATAATTCGCTCGCTAAAACCCAAAACTGGGAACATTAGTGGAATATTAACTATGATACACAAAGGTGCTGCTCTTGTCCTTGCACCACCAATAGCTCTACTTTTCAACAAATCTCTTGAATATCAAACTTTTCCTGATGTACTAAAAAAAAAAAGAGTAACTCTAATTCATAAAGGAGGGAGGGGGGGGGGAGGGGATGATACAGCTGACAAACAATTACAGACCAATATCAAGCCTACCAATATTATACAAAATATTTGAAAAGATTATATACAGCTTTACTCCTACCTTGTAAAATTCAACATATTAAGTCCCAGCCAGTTGGGCTACAGATCCCATAAGAGTATCACTGATGCTATTATTAGTCTGCTTAATTTAATCTACACTGCCCTTGACAAAAATGAGTTCCCTATTGGCCTCTTCATTGACGTGAGAAAGAGCCTTTGATACCGTAAATCATATTAACCTCTTTCAAAAACTTCATCATTAGAAATTCGAGGCCTTGCTTTGAACTATATCCAGTCATATCTCAACAACAGACACGAATATGTAACCATCAATGACAAACTCTCCAACTCTACCATTAAATATAGGTGTATGCTATAAGGCAGCATCACAGGACCTCACCCATTTCTTATATAGATCAATGACTTGCCAAACGTCTCTAACGTTCCTAAACCTATATTATTTGCTGACGATACTACCTTCATCTTTTCAAACCACAATTCACACACACTCTAAATATGGTTAACAACGAGTTAAGAAAAGTCTATGCATGGATGTCACCCAACTAACTTACACTAAACTTTCATAAGACATACTACATTTTATTTGAAAACAAATCGTCGAACCTCATACACCTTCAGATAGACAACGTCAACATTAATAATCAAAATAAGAAAAAGTTCCTTGGCCTATACAGTACATACATGTAGACATGAGACTTAAGTACTCACAATTTAAGAGCCAGAGCCCCAAAAAAGTCTCCAAAACTGTTGGCATTCTGTCAAAAGTCAGACATTATGTTTCCCACTCTGCTCTTCTCACACTAATCTATCCCTATCTAACTTACGGTATTTGGTATCAACACGCTCAATAATCCACTTTGGCAGGAATATGAGTGAAGGCAACTTAAGTAAGTGGGTGGTAGGTGACGACGTGGGTGTGGATGGCGACATGGGTGTTAATGCAGGCGTTAGTATGGGCATTGTTGTTGATGTTGGCGTTAGCATGGACGTTGTTGTTGATGTTGGCGTTAGTATGGACGTTGTTGTTGATGTTGGCGTTAGTATGGGCGTTGTTGTTGATGTTGGCGTTAATACTGACGCGGGTGTTGATGTCGACGTAGGTACTGATGTGGGCGTTGATGTCGAGGTAGGCATTGGTGTTGGTGTGCCGGTGTGGAAGAAGCGTCGAGCCACCTGCTCCAAGCTGCAGACCAACAGAGCCATCACCATGCCTATCACCATTATTAACAAGGCTGGACACACCTGTGGAGAGTAAACCCAGATGTAAATGTAAATGTAAAATGTAAAACCCAGCGGCCCCCTCGATTCACTCAAACATCCGCTGCTGCCTTGGATCACTTATGGACTAACATAACAGCTCCTCTCACATCTGGTATAATCACTGACAGAACAACTGACCTTTTTCCTACCTTCCTTATAGCGAACATGGTCATAACACCACCAGCTAACAAAAAACTTACCTTTAGTTTACACAGTGAAGCACCAATAGGTAATCTCACAAATGCCATCCACAATATAAACTGGGAATCTGAATTTAATAATACACAGGATATAAATTCATATCCCTGGCTCACAAATGGCATACTCAAAGCAATCGACAAGAAACACGAATATGAAAAAAAACTTAGGATTGGCCTAGTCGCAGAGGAAGTAGTTAAGAGGTACTCGTCAGTGCCCACCAGTATAATAAGAAAAGCAAAACTTTCTTATTATGAGAGTAGATTCAAAGAAGCAAAAGGTGTTACGTCACTAGGTTCTTATTTGACAAACCAGAGGTCAGTTTGAGTGAGTTCTAAATAATTGTAGACATTAATTCATAGGATTGGATCATGTGAGAAGGATATTTAATTAACAATAACATTTACATTCATGGCTCCTTAAAACCTGGGAATGCATTTGTTCCCGTCTTCCTTGCTAGACGTAAGACGAATTTTGTCACTCACAGAGCATTCAGACTCTGTGCTTGTTGATTATTAAATATAATATAAAGCTAGGTATCAGTTATTCTTAGAATTGTTAAAGTAACTAGTAATGAATGTCTGGGAATACTTGTGAGGATTGCTACCGTACGATCAGTTGAGTATCCGCCGGTAACATCATTGTAGGCTGAGAGAGCTGCTTGCTGGTCCTTCTCTGTGGCTGCTGTGGTGGTGACTACACCTCAAATTCAAATTCAAATGTTTATTCAGGTAAAGTACATACATACAAGGTGTGATACAAATATTGATGAATTTAAAGATAGAGCTAGTACACACAATGCCTAAAGCCACTATTACGCAAAGCCTTTCGGGCAGGAAAACAGTAACGACTAAAACATAATACAAATTGAGATTAAAGTATAAAATGTGTTGAGAAAATAAAAAAATAAAAATGGGGGGAAAATGGCAGAAAAACAGCAAAAAATACAATTTGGTTGACAAACAGCATCGTTTAAAAATAGTAGACATGGGTTGACATTTTGGGGGTGAGGTAGGTTACAGGGAGTTAATTAGGTAGTACTTAGTTTTTATCTTAAACTGGTTGAGAGAGGTACAGTCTTTAACATAATTGGGAAGGTCATTCCACATTCTGGGTCCCTTGATTTGTAGAGCATTTCTAGTTTGATTAAGTCGACTCTTGGAATATCAAAAAGGTATTTGTTTCTGGTGTGGTGCTCATAGGTTCTGTTGCAACCTTCTAGAACCATTCAGGCTTGTTCGCTTATATATATATATATATATATATATATATATATATATATATATATATATATATATATATATATATATATGTCGTACCTAGTAGCCAGAACTCACTTCTCAGCCTACTATGCAAGGCCCGATTTGCCTAATAAGCCAAGTTTTCAGGAATTAATATATTTTCTCTAATTTTTTTCTTATGAAATGATAAAGTTACCCATTTCATTATGTATGAAGTCAATTTTTTTTTATTGGAGTTAAAATTAACGTAGTTGTATGACCGAACCTAACCAACCCTACCTAACCTAACCTAACCTATCTTTATAGGTTAGGTTAGGTTAGGTAGCCGAAAAAGTTAGGTTAGGTTAGGTAGGTTAGGTAGTCGAAAAACAATTAATTCATGAAAACTTGGCTTATTAGGCAATCGGGCCTTGCATAGTAGGCTCAGAAGTGCGTTCTGGCTACTAGGTACGACATATATATATAATATATATATAATATATATATATATATATATATATATATTATATATATATATAACACATGAGAGGATGTGCAGTGACTTAATATCTAACATATTCAGAGATTTGAGTAGGGGTACCTAGTGATGTCTGGGGCCAGAGTTGGATATTGTCCTAACAGCAGCTTTGTGTTGAGTAATTAGAGGACGTAAATGATTTTGGGTAGTAGAACTCCAAGCACAAATACCATGGTTGAGATAAGGATATATGAGAGAGTAATAGAGAGTCATCAGGGCAGGGCGGGGTACATAATATCTGATCCTAGAAAAAATGCCAACAGGTTTTGAAACTTTTTTTATATATTTAGAATGTGTCCCTGGAAATTCAGCTTGTGGTCAATGAGAACGGCAAGGAATTTGCCTTCTACTTTGTTACAAACTTGGGTATTGTTTATTTTGAGATTTATTTGATTAGAGGATTTATTGCCAAACAAAATATAGAAAGTTTTATCAATGTTGAGGGTGAGTTTGTTGGCAGTTAGCCAGTGATGGACTTTATTTAGCTCAGTATTCACTGTGACATTTAGAACAAGGGGGTCAGGACTGGAGTAAATGAAGGTTGTGTCGTCAGCAAATAGAATTGGTTTGAGGTGGTAGGAGGCATTTGGAAGGTCATTAATGTAGATGAGAAAGAGGAGAGGGCCAAGTATGCTTACCTAAGCCTTACAAGGCTTACCTAAGCCTTACAACTTTACCTACATGGCTGTCATCTTATATGTGCTATCAGTGTGCTTAATGTGCCTACTGATCCTTGTCATATTATCAATCAAGCTATCAATGCTTTCACTCAAAACTTTCAGTATGCTTTAGTGTACTTTAATATACCTACTAATCTCTCTCAAATTTCTTACAATGTACCTGTTAACTTTTTATAAATTTTGCTAGAAATTACTTACTTAATATTATCTGTTAGATTAAGGCCCGGCACGACACGCTGGGCGTACTAGTGGCTTTACAAGAATGTAAACACATCATGCTATGTACTCTCATAAACCCAATGTAACTTCTTGTATATGAATAAATAAATAAATAAATGTAACTAAATGCAAGACACGTCACTCAATAACTGAAATCCTATATTCTGTTTAAAACAATAACAATTAACAATACTGTACCAAAATTGGTGTAAAATCAATGCTGTTTAATGTAAATAAAAATAATTGGAAATGGACTTCTTGTCAAAAGTAATGAGCATAAGTAATGCTCGAACCTATACAACCCACTGGATAAGTTAGGTGGGTTGAATAGATTCAAATGCTTGTTGTTAGGCAATAAACATTTAATATATGAGGGATGATGAGAGTGGGGACTGACCTGCCAGAGGCCGACACTACGGTAGGCGGTGAGGGTGTCATGGTCGTCACCAGGGCAGCCAGGCGAGCTGACCACCAACGCTGGCGCAGCTTCTCCAATATGCCACTCTCACTCATCAGTGACAAGCTGCACCACAACCCAAAAATCTACACTAATAATACAGTTTATACAAATATGTACACTCGTTATATATACATCGTATACGGATATGTATTGTATTGTAATTTTATATGGGTGCTAAACACGCACATAATTTTGGGCAAATCTTAAAATTGACAAATATTGTTATTTGTTAAAAAGCAGAGTTATCAACATTGTACTACTATATGGACAAGTTCAAGAGGATTTATATATTTATAAAGTGGGTCTTATAGCACAGTAGTCTACGTCTTCGGCTTGCAACTGAAGGATCCGGGTTCAGTCCTTGGGCAGGACAGAAATGATTGGGCATATTTCTTTCACTTGTTTCTTCACTTCATCTAGCAGTAAACTAGGTACCCGGGTGTTAGGCAACTGTTGTAGATTACATCGTGGGGTAAGCCAGTAGTTGATCTTTGTCATATTATCAATCAAGCTATCATGCTTTCACTCAAAGCTTTCAGTGTAAATAATTACTTTTGTTGTTATCGAGGTTTTGTTAATATCGAAATATTATATGATTTTGTGATTGAATTATCGAGGTAGGCGGACCTCGATAAGCCAAGTACCTCTCCCCAAGAACGGGATTTAAACAATTATAAATAATATAAGAACTAATATAAGAGGCTTTAACTAAAGTCAACAACAACGTCTGACATCAAACCATACTACATGGCCTATGCAACTACAATACAAGTTCTATAAGAACAATATGAGCCAAACATGTACTGTATGTATTTTAATGTATATTATTTTAACATACTAAGTAGGTTAGGTAAGGTCGGTGTTTTCTATGAAGCTTTTCAAGGGAAACTATTATGTTTAGTATGTCACCTATGCACGTAACTAATAAGTCAATATTGACTATACGAATTTGCGAGGACGGGTTGCACTGGCTGCCCGTTCCCCGACACAATAAATTAAATTACAAGGCCAGCTATATATCAATCACAATACAAGACCTACACGGACTACAATACAAGGTCAGCTGTATACCAACCATAATACAAGACATACAGTTCATCAACCAAGTTCTGCCGTAGTGAAATTATTAGTAACAGAAGCAGTATTGGTAGCGGCAGCAGGATTGAAGGAAGAGGTCGAGGAGGTGGATACGAAGCCGTAGCGGCAGTGGCAAGTAATGAGTAGGGAAGGAAGGAAGGAAGGAAGGAAGGAAGGAAGGAAGAAAGGAAGGAAGGAGGGAGAGAAAGAGGGAGGAGAAGGAAGGAGGGAGAGAGGGTGGGGAAGAGAAGGAAGGTGTTGGGATTAAGTACTACAGATGTTGGGTGTAGCATGTTTGGAGCAGATGCTCTTTTGTTTATAATCTTGTAAATAGTAAGTTGTGTACTTTATAATTGTTGTGTTGTTGTTGTTGGTTGTTGACAATAAACCATGTGGACGAAGATTGTTTCTCTTCCGCCTTCAAACGTAACAGGAGAGAGAACACTCACTAGTGGTTGACAGCGGGCAGGAGCGGTGAGTGACGGGGCAGGACAAAGGAACTCATGGACGGGAAAAGCTGTTGCTTAAGGAGCACCAAGTTACAGTCTTTCTTCTGGTAGTAGTCCAGCACTGCCGGGGAGATTAACACACACATGCTTGTAAGAGAAATATATGTAGTACACATAATAGAGGAAAAATTAATTGGTTAGAACGGCGGGGTCCATGAGCTAATAACTCGATTCTGTATATACAAATAGTAAACACACACACACACACAGTTGTAGATTGACTTTTGAGAGGCGAGATCAAAGAGCCGAAGCTCAACTCGCACAAGCCCCCACTTGTAATCACCTAGGTGAGTTCAACTAGGTGAGTACACACACACACACACACACACACACACACACACACACACACACACACACACACACACACACACACACACACACAAGAAGGTAGTAGGTAAGACACACACGTGTTAGTGGAGTCTATGGGAGAATCCTCAAATATTCGGGACATTGAGGGAGTATAGAGGCTAGATCATAGTATTTGGCCTCTCGCAGTGAGTAGCAAGCAGGGTGCAACGTAGCATAGGAAAATCGCAAGCGATCGAGCGAAGGAACCAAATTGGAGCTAGTGGCATCACCGGTGTATATACAGTGTGGAGGACCCCGTGGAGCGTCCTGACGTGACAGCCTCTGTGTAAGACGACCCGCCGTGGAACTTGCCTGGTTGTGCTTGTTGGGTTGTGACTGGTAAGAGCCCATCTCTGAAGTCTTCAACAGTGACAACCCGAAACGCTATGCGTGCTAGTGGCTTTACATGAATGTATGTAAAATTAGTGTGCAAGGTTTATATAATATCATATAGTAACATATAATGCATTTCATTCGATAATAGAATAGTAATCTTGATAGATTAATAGAGAATGAGGCAGGAATCTCACTGAGAGCTCAGTTGGGACCTGAATTATTGTGCTGTTAATCCCTACATACACACAAGTCAGGGTAAGAAACTTGTCACACATCTGTGAGAAGTGACGGGCGAGCGACTACCAGACCTCCCCACTCCCACACTCTCCAAAACACCGCCCCCCCCCCTTCCCCTCTACACGTCAACTGGCTACCATAGATAGTGATCCCAAAAACATCTAATTATCGCAAGGAACTTTAATATTGACCTCTGCAAGCCTGAAAACCATACTGCTGCCAACTTCCTCAACTGTATGAATTCCTGCTTCCTCATACCCTTAATCACTAGACCTACTAGAATCACTGATGGTACTCCTCTGCTCTTGACCACATCTGGACTAACATAACCTCTCCACTTACTTCAGGGATAATCATTGATAGGACCACAGACCATTACCCCTCATTTCTCCTAACCAACATCAATGAACCACCTCTAGATACAAGGAAGATAAGCTTTAGGCTGCACAATGAAACTTCTATAAGCAACAATATTGCTGCTGCTGCTAATATCAACTGGGAGGCTGAATTAGGTGACATAGTGAACATCAACCTGGCAGTGCAAACATTTCTTGAGAAAACTCTGAACCTTTATAACTCTCACTGTCCAATGCTAACGAAGCAAGTTACAAATAAAAGGTTAAACACCCCATGGCTTACAAAGGGTATACTTAAATCTATTAATAAAAAACATGACCTTCTGAAGAAGTATAGGTTAGGAGTCTTCTCGAAAGAATTTTCAAAGATTTACTCATCCATGCTGTCTAAAATAATAAGAAGAGCCAAAATAAAATACTACGAAAATAAATTTACCCAAATTAAGGGCAACATTTAGAACACATGGAGCACTATCTCCCAAATATTAGGATTAAAAAAGGTTTGGAATAAAAAAACAATTCTCCTATCCAATGACGATGGTGTGCTTTCGGCCTCAGACACTACTATTGAGTTCAATAGGTTCTTTTCATACATTGGTACATCCCTTGCTCATGATATTCCATCCTCACTCACTAATATTAAAAGACTACCTTACCGGTAACTATCCAAAGTCTCTGTACCTAGCTCTGCTAATTCCTCTGATGTTAATGAGATAATTCTTTCCCTTAAAACTAAGTCAAGCGCCCTTGATGAAATACCATCTCTAATTTACAAAAATGCCTCCAGATTTCTAGCTCCTGCTTTTATTTATTGAAGAGCATTGCTCTTCAATAAATCACTTGAACTCCAAACCTTTCCGGATATTCTAAAAAAAAAAAGCGAGAGTAACCCCAGTCCACAAATGTGGTGAACTCACTGATGTCAACAATTACAGACCTATATCAATTCTGCCAACCTTGTCAAAAATATTTGAAAAACTAATCTACAAGCAGCTTTACTCATATCTAGCCAAACTCAATATACTTAGCTCTTGCCAATATGGTTTCAGACCCAATAAAAGCACTAACGATGCACTTATTAGTATGATTAACTTGATACATACAGCTCTTGATAAAAATTAGTTCCCTGTTGGGTTATTTGTGGACCTACGCAAGTCTTTTGACACTGTCAACCACTAAAACCTTCTTCTTAAATTACATCATTATCGAGTCAGAGGTCACTTCTCTCCAGTACCTTCAGTTTACCTTACTGACAGGCTCCAGTATGTTTTTGTGAATAATTCCATTTCTCCTACCCTACCCATCAACATTGATGTTCCACAGGGCAGCATACTTGGCCCTCTCCTCTTTCTCATCTACATTAATGACCTTCCAAATGCCTCTCAACACCTCAAACCAATCTTATTTGTTGATGACACAACTTTCATTTTCTCCAGTCCTGACCCTCTTGCTCTAAATGTCACTGTGAAATCTGAACTAAACAAAGTCCATCTTTGGCTAACTAACAAACTCACCCTAACATTGACAAACTTTCTATATTTTGTTTGGTAATAACCCTCAAATACAATTAATCTAAGAATAAACAATATACATATCAGTAGTAAAGTTGATGGTAAATTCCTTGGTGTTCTCATCGATAACAAGCTGAATTTCCAGGGACACATTCTAAATATAGCAAAAAAAGTTTTCAAAAACTGTTGGCATTCTTTCTAAGATCAGATATTATGTACCTCGCCCTGCCTGGTGACGCTCTATTACTCTCTCATCTATCCTTATCTCAACTATGGTATTTGTGCTTGGGTTCTACTACCCAAATCATTTACTCCTCTAATTACCCAACACAAAGCTTCTATTAGAACATATCTAACTCTGGCCCCAGACAGCACTCGGTACCCTTACTCAAATCTCTGATATGTTAGATATTAAGTCACTGCACATCCTCTCGTGTGTACTCTATATATTTAAACTCTGAATTGTAATGTCAATCCTGACCT
>WNGS01165339.1:8572785-8593450 GCA_020271785.1 Procambarus virginalis
AAATGTGTGTGTGGGTGTGTGTGTGTGTGTGTGTGTGTGTTGTGGTGTGTGTGTGTGTGTGTGTGTGTAATTACCTAAGTGTAATTACCTAAGTGTAGTACAGGATGAGAGCTACGCTCGTGGTGTCCCGTCTTCCCAGCACTCTTTGTCATATACGCTTTGAAACTACTGACGGTCTTGGCCTCCACCACCTTCTCACCTAACTTGTTCCAACCGTCTACCACTCTATTTGCGAAAGTGAATTTTCTTATATTTCTTCGGCATCTGTGTTTAGCTAGTTTAATCTATGACCTCTTGTTCTTGAAGTTCCAGGTCTCAGGAAATCTTCCCTGTCGATTTTATCAATTCCTGTTACTATTTGTATGTAGTGATCATATCACTCTTTTTCTTCTGTCTTCTAGTTTTGCATATTTAATGCCTCTAACCTCTCCTCGTAGCTCTTGTCCTTCATTTGGGAGCCACTTAGTAGCATGTCTTTGCACCTTTTCCAGTTTGTTGATGTGCTTCTTAAGATATGGGCACCACACAACCGCTGCATATTCTAGCTTTGGCCTAACAAAAGTCGTGAACAATTTCTTTAGTATATCGCCATCCATGTATTTAAAAGCAATTCTGAAGTTAGAAAGCGTAGCATAGGCTCCTCGCACAATGTCTTTATGTGGTCCTCAGGTGATAGTTTTCTATCTAGAACCACCCCTAGATCCTTTCTTTATCAGATTCTTTAAAGATTTCTCACATAATATATAGGTTGTGTGGGGTCTATGTTCTCCTATTCCACATTCCATAACATGGCATTTATTAACATTAAATTCCATTTGCCAAGTGTTGCTCCATATACTTATTTTGTCCAGGTCTTCTTGAAGGGCATGACAATCATCTAATTTCTTATCCTTCCTATTATCTTAGCATCATCAGCAAACATGTTCATATAATTCTGTATACCAACTGGTAGATCATTTATGTAGACAATAAACATCACTGGTGCAAGAACTGAACCCTGTGGTACTCCACTTGTGACATTTCTCCAGTCCGATACATTGCCTCTGATCACAGCCCTCATTTTTCTATCAGTCAGAAAGTTTTTCATCCATGTTAGAAGCGTACCTGTCACTCCTCCAATATTTTCCAGTTTCCAGAACAACCTCTTATGTGGAACTCTGTCGAAAGCCTTTTTTAGGTCCAGAGATGCAGCAGCACCCACCATCTCTTTCCTGTAATATCTCTGTTGCTCGATCATAAAAACTGAGTAAATTCGATACACAGGATCTACCAGATCGAAAACATACTGTCTGTCTGATATTATATCATTTCTCTCCAGGTGTGCTACCCATTTAGTTTTAATTATTTTTTCCAATATTTTGACTATTACACTTGTCAATGATACCGGTCTATAATTAAGGGGGTCTTCCCTGCTTCCACTCTTGTAAATTGGAACTATGTTAGCCTTTTTCCACACATCAGCTACAACTCCTGTAAACAGGGATGCCTGAAAGATCAGTTGAAGAGGGATGCTGAGCTCAGGTGCACATTCTCTCAGAACCCATGGTGAAACTCCATCTGGACCAACTGCTTTGTTCTTATTTAGCTCTTTGAGCATTTTTTCCACTTCGTCTCTAGACACCTCTATGTGCTCTATGTTGTTCTCTGGAATTCTTATTGTATCTGGTTCCCTGAAGATTTCATTTTGTACAAACACACTTTGGAACTTTTCGTTTAATGTTTCACACATTTCCTTTTCATTTTCCGTGAATCTATTTCCCATTTTCAACCTCTGAATATTATCCTTTACCTGCAATTTGTTGTTTATGAATTTATAGAATAGACCTGGTTCTGTTTTACATTTGTCTGCAATCCCTTTTTCAAAATTTCTTTCTGCCTCTCTCCTCACTGCCGTGTAGTTGTTTCTCGCATCTTTGTATCGCTGGTATGATTGGGGGTTTGGCCTCTTCCTGTATTGATTCCATTTTTGTGTCTTTTGGTCTCTGGCCCTCTCGCACTTTCTGTCGAACCAATCCTGTTTCCTAGTTCTGCTTCTCTGTTTTGGTATAAATTTTTTTGTGCCTTTATCATATATTTCACAAAACTTGACATACATCTCATTCACTTCCTTGCCTAGCAACAAGTCTGTCCAATTATACTCCCTAAAAAATTTTCTAAGGTTGCCATAATGTCCTCTCCTAAAGTCAGGTTTTCAATTGCATCGACCATCATATTTCTTCCAGATTATAACGCATTGCATACTTTATCCCCAAAAAGACATGGTCACTTTTACCCAAGGGAGGAAGGTACTGAATGTCAAATATTTCTTCCTCCTTCCTGGTAAATATCAAATCTAGCATGGAGGGAACGTCACTTCCCTCATCCTCGTAGCTTGTTTAACATGTTGATACAAGAATGTTTCCAGGATGAGGTCTACAAATTTACAGGTCCAGAAATCTTCTGTTTTAGCTTCATATGCTTCCCAGTCTATGGATTTCAAGTTGAAGTCGCCGACTATCAACAGTCGTGAACTATCGTTATCCGCTCTCGCTATGATCTCTCTCATTATCGTTATAAGACCTTCTCGTTTACTATCTAGCTCCTCCTTTGACCATGTGCTGCTTAGCGGTGGACTATATGCATTTATGATCACTAGTTATCATCCTCATGGCAGATCTCTAGTGCTATTATGTCAACTTCTTGTGGATTGGTAGTCATTATTTCGTTCACCTTTAGGTGTTCTTTCACCAGCACAGCAACGCCACCGCCTTTCCTAATTTTTCTGTCCCGTCTCCAAATTGAGTAGCCCCTTGGGAATATGACCTCATTTAAAATAACATCTTCAAGTTTTGTCTCCGTGAGTGCAACAATGTCTGGTGTCTGCAGCTGTATTATATCACTTAACTCCAGTATCTTTGACCTTACTCCATCTATGTTGGTGTATGCAATCTTCAGGAACTTGTTCCCCATCTTCTTATTTTTCACTCCCCTTTCTCTAATGATTTTGTTGGTTTGCTTTTATGTACCACTTTACTGGTCTGCCTACCCCCTATCACTTTGTAGAAAAAAGAATTGATTTCTTCTTCATTCCTGCTCTCATTTAAACGTTTTGCCTCGGCGAGGTTCAGTTTCAGCTTCTCTCTATCTTCTTTTGAAAGATCTCGTCTTAACGACCACCCTTTCCCATCCTCAACGCTTTGTAATTTTCTGGCATTCCTTAGTACTTCTTCCATCTGTTTGGCACCGTTAGGGTGATCCTCAAAGGTCGATCTTTCCCTTTTACATATCTGCCTATTCTCCTGTAGTCGCACACATTCTCTTTGGTTGTAAGACCTTCCACGAGGCCAACAATTTTATCTACTACTTTTGCTTCTTCTACAGCTCTTTCTGACCTAGATGTTATCTCCTTTTCTTTGCATCCAAAAATGATCAGGGACTTACTCCGATCAACTGTGTTTTGCACCAACTTTGGGTTAGATGCCAATTCTTTTCTCACTTCTAGCCTAATGTTTGTTTTATCTTGGTTGCTGCAGTGTTTGACTTCTTTTACTGCTTCTTCTTTTTTTCCTTGTCCTTGGCCACTTGCGCATAAGTGAGTTGCATATCTTTCTTGCACTGTTCTATTCCCTGTGCAACTTCCTCCATCTGTGCTGACAAAAGCTGTTTCTCCTGTTGAATTTCCTTGCCTAACCTATTGTAGTCATTTGTGTTTAAATTTACTTTAACTTCTTCCAAAGCTATTTTAAGAGACTATTTTCTTCTTCCATGGCTTTGCAATTTGTTTCCAATTTAATCTTATCCTTGCACAAGTCTTTCACTACACCCTCAAGACATACAACTTTGCTATTTAAATGGTCATTACTTTCTTTCAATTTACTAATTAATCTATATGAGAGGTCACTATAGTATCTAATTTTGCCAACTTGTTGTATAGACTGGTTATCTCAATGCTTTCTTCACTGAAACCATCAAAATCAAGCTCTGTTTGGTATTTCCTCTTGCCACCGGCGGCCATCTTGAATGCTGTTCTCTGCACTGTAAACACTAGGGCAACTTTTTCTCATCCAATTTTTTCACTTCCCTTGGCACATTCCTGTTATCTCACCTATTTTCCAAAAGCACTATACCTTTATGTTGTCTGGGACACCACTCACTATCATCATCCTGTACTACAACACTTAGGATTGTTGAAATAAGCTGGAGCTCCTCTTGTCTGCCTCCGGATAGAACTTGGGATGGAACTCAAGTTTCCATCCCAAGTGTGTGTGTGTGTGGTTGTGTGTGTGTGTGTGTGTGTAATAAAACATGTTTTATATTAGAAGTGCTGGTGTCAGTGTCAGTGTTCTACAGTATTGTCTACATCATCAGTTTAGTTTGGGAGAATATATACGCAAATTTTCTATAGATTAAAATAGTATGGCATGAAAAATTATTTTGATTTACTGTACTTAATTCTAATCCACACTCTAGTATATTATGATGCTGATTCTCCTTGGTTGTGTTAAAAAAGTTATTGATAATATATAATATTTCAGAATTATCTATAGTATTGCAGTAAACATATTTATATAAAGTGACATCAAATCTTCTAATGATACTTTTACATTTTAATGTTTTATTTGTATATTCTTGTATGTTTCATTAAGAAAATGAAGGAAACGCAGATGTTAATTGTTCGGATGAACTTAACAGGTCAGAGTGAGCATGACAGCTTAGTGTACCACATGAGTGAAGACAGCGGCCTGGGTCGTGCTACTCCACCTCGCCGTGCCCCTTCCCCGGGAATGGCACGTCACCTCCCTTCACCATCTGGTCCTGGCTCTTTACCTCCTGGTCTCTTCTCTAAAAGACGACAGGGAGGATTTGATGATGCGGCTAGCGATATCTCATCCACTGCTAGTTCCACAATGGACTATTTTGGTAAGATTTGTGGGGATCTTGTAGCACCTAGTGTTGCTATACAGTACTGTAAAAGTCATTGTGAGGGGTTGGAGGGTCATTCAATCTTTTATGCCTTATTTAAATGATTTTCCTTTAATGCTTTTCCAATAAGATTTAATATAAAAATCAATATACAGTACTATATAAATAACATCTATACTGTACTTCCAAAATAAATACAATTTATATAAGATATGAATAAAAACTAAAATTGGTTCTCAAATACAGTACAGTATATAAATTGAATAAAAAATACATCATTACTTGGAGAGGTAAGAATATTCACGTAAGCAACCTCTTGCCCGAGTCACGTCGTACCTCAGATCCTTGGTAAACTCTCGTCACAGTAACCTGATGCTAGATTATTGACCTATTCTACTTAAAATTTCAGAACATAGTGTTACATGTACAGTAAATTATAGACATTAACAGAGAAAAGACCAAGCAAATTACTCTGCAAATCATCCACCCAGTAGTTATTCAAATGACCCTAGTTACAGCTGAGCAACAAATGGCAGCACCACCAGCTGCTGCTGGCCCCATGTCAACGCTCCTTGGTCCAGAGCTTGATGTTAAATAGTTTGAACTGCTTCTCAAGTCGCCAGTCGCCAGCCGGTCGGCCGAGCGGACAGCACGCTGGACTTGTGGTCCTGGGTTCGATCCCAGGCGCCGGCGAGAAACAATGGGCAGAGTTTCTTTCACTCTATGCCCCTGTTACCTAGCAGTGAAATAGGTACCTGGGTGTTAGTCAGCTGTCACAGGCTGCTTCCTGGGGGTGGAGGCCTGGTCGAGGACCGGGCCGCGGGGACACTAAAAAGCCCCGAAATAATCTCAAGATAACCTCAAGATCTCAAGATAGCCAGCCTTGTAGGTCCTAACTGTTTCTAGATAAGTGTTGGCCTTCCTTTGACTCGGTCCAGTGGGGGTCTATTTGCTTGTTTAAAGTTTCTAGTTTTAGTGTTTACTTCATGTGCATATGTTTACAAGCCTCACTTTGTGTGGACTTTGATAACTGTTCACAGTGAAATATATATGCTTTGGGCTGCCCTTTCCTAAGCAGTCTTCTAGCAATGCCCCTGTCCTGACAGGATAACCTTTCTGTAGAGTTCAGGAGTTCATCTCAGAGAGGCGGGTCTACTGTGTAAGTTTAGTTAGGCTCAGGGTAGTGTTAGGGTTATTGACTCCTCTGTGACGCTCTAAGGTTGGAGGCATAAGGGGTTCGCATGCTTGTATATATGGAATGCTGAGTCTATCCTAAAGGTTGCTTTTGGTGTCAATTCTTCCAGCGAACATTCCTAGTGCCTGGGTGTCCTGCTTGGTTCTTATTTTCAGGCTCTGGAAAGTTCAGTAGGTCTTTAGTGTGGCTCATTATGCATCAACACATTGAGCCCACATTCGGTTCTTATCAGTTGAGGGATGCCACCTCTGCTACCTGTAGAGTGAGCATTATCCTCTATCCTTAGGCCTGTGATGTTTGGGTTCACTTGCCCTTTTTTTCAGTAAAGCTTTTATCTTTTGGTTTCGTTTATTTTCTAATGTAGTGACAAGACGTTGCAGGCAGTGGCCGCTTTTGGTTTGTTTACCAATTTTGTTTTTTGTGGCTTGATGCTCGAGTGTTTATCCTGAAGTGGACCCTTTTTGTTTTTGGGGGTTTGGTATTGGAATGACTGGTGTTTCTACAAGTGCTATGTTCACTGCTCTTTTTTCTTCATGTCAGTCTGGCTTAGTCTGACAAAATCCTTTTAACTTACCTTTTCTTCCCTATTGCCCCAGGCTCTAGGTCACCTCTGGGTTTTGGTGTCCATGCTGCATTAGGCTGTGAGGTGTAGCTCAGCACTCTCCGGGAATCGCCCCTTTCCCTTCAATACTGGAGATAGTTGTTAACTATCCCTTTTCATTGTAGGTACCAAGGCTGGGGAAGTAGCCTGAGGTGGGTCCCTAGGTGTTCTTCAGTCTTTCCTGTTCTCTGGTTTCCTCTGTGGAGGAGAGGGGAATTAAACTCGGATAAGGGATATTCTCTATCCTCCATTGACATTTGAACTTATTTCCTTGGCTGCTGCTCCCCGGGTTCGCTTCGGTGTACCACTAGTTTGCAGACAATAAGTCACAATAACGTGGCTGAAACTATGAAGATTATACCACACACCAGAAGATGAGAAGACAACGTTTCAGTCCATCCTGGACCATTATCAAGTCGATTGTGATGGGAATGAGGGAGACACGAGCATTAAGTAAGGCAAAAGAGAGGTGGGAAGGAGGAGACTTTTTATGAGAAGGCAAGAGTAAGACAGATGGGATGGGGTAATATTGGGGTGTAAAAAAGGGGAGGGGGTAATAATGGGATAAGAATGGAAATGTAAGAATAAGAGGCAAAAGAAAAAAAAATGGGGGTGTAGGCTTATGTTTGGCCTTCTTTGTTAGAAAGGATAGTGCATTTAAGTTTGTATTGTGAAAGGAAAGAATCAGCAGCAACAAAGCCAGGATTAAGGTTCTTGTTGAGTATGTTGTGTATCGGAGCCGATTCGACAAGACGACATCTGTGAAAGAGTAAAGGCAGGAAAGATTATTTTAGAAGAAGAATAGGATGATTAGAATCTTTAACATGACTGAAAAGAGCATTGTTTGTGTCCTGCAGATTTAACATTTCTTTTGTGTTCCTTAAGTCTGTTATTTAGTGTATGGCCAGTTCCCCCAAAGTATTGGAGAGGACAAGACGAACAGGAAATAGAGTAGACACCAGCAGCATTAGAAGCAGGAGGAGCAGTGTGAACTAGATTAGTACAAAAAGTGTTAGTTTGGGGAAAGGAGAGGTGTATGTCAAGAGGACAAAGGGTATTAGTGACATTTTTAAGTTTAGATATGAAAGTAATGCATAGTGCTACTAGTGTGAAATTGGTTTGGGATGAAATAAATTTTGTTTAGCTTGAGAATAGGCACAGTTGATAAAATGTAAGGGGTAACCAAGGCATGAGAGAGTAGATTTGTAAATAAAGGAAATTTCATAATCAAGAAACTGGAGGGTTACTGATGTGTAGATTGCAGAGGAAGAGAGAGACGAGAACACTTTCCTTAACAGGAGGAGGATGGTAGGAAAAAGAAGTGAATGTACATACCACTATGCATGGGTTTGCGGTAGACAGAAAAAGGGAACCCGGACACAGTGTTGTGAACATGAACGGCAAGAAAAGGAAGGAGGGAATTAGATTCCCATTCAACTTCGAAATGGATAGGAGCCAGATTGTTAAGAGAGGAGAGGAAAGGCTGGACAAGACTAAGGTAATGAGGCCATAAAGCAAAAATATCAACATAGTGAATCCAGAGAGAGGGACGAGTATCAATAGTGGAAAGAAAAATGGTTTTGAAATTTTCCATGTAGAGATTGGCAAGAACAGGAGAGAAAAGGGAACCCATAGTGACACCGAAAGTTTGTGAGAAGTATTTACTGTTGGAAGAGGAGGAGTTAGTCAACAGTCTAATGAGTTCAAGGAAATGTCGGTATGAAGCTGGAGATGAAGAAGGCCCTCAGTTGCCTTATGACTAAGGAAAGAGAGAATGTCATCAAAGGGAACATTAGTAAACAGAGTCGACATCAAGACTAAACATTTTTTAGGAGGGGTGTAGGCGCAGTCTATCTATGACTGCGCCTACTGAGAGTCATGAGATTCTACTACTATTGAGAGATTCTGAGAGTCCCTTGTCCCGTCGACAGAGCCCCTTGAAGAAATGATAGGATGAAGAACACTAGATTAATCTATGCAATATCCTATTCCCCATTGTTTCTGACACTGCTCGCCTCTACTCTCTTTCTTATTTTGATGGTCTACCTAAGACTCATAAATCTGGTGTTTCTCTTTGTCCTATCATTTCTTCAAGGGGCTCTGTTGGCTATCCTCTGGCCTCCTGGCTTGCTAAAACTCGAACTCCTTATTCCTATGCTAAGTCACAATTTTCTTCTTCTCCTTGGTTAATTAGCTTCAGAGAGCCTCCGTTTGGCCCCTCCAGGAAACCAGCATTAAATGTAATGAAATGCCTCCTTTTCTGGTTGGGCCTCAGTGGCTCCTTGGTCTCTCCTCCCTATCAGGTGCATCAGTTTATTGTCCTTGGCTCCAGACTGAGCATTGTTGACATGGGGAAATGGCAGCTCCCAGTGCTGCTGCCACCTGTTGGTGGTAAGCTGTAACTAGGGAGAGTTCGAACTGACTACTGGGTGGATCGTTTATGGAGTAGTTTGCTACTCTTTCTTTAATCAGGTTAAGTCCGCCTTTCCGCCTTTAGTCTCCAGTAGGCCATTAAGGATTTATAGGGCCAATTTGATTTGTGTGTAGAACTATCACATTGTGGCTAGATTCAGGGATCCACTGAGGCCCAACCAGAAAAGGTATTTCATTATTCATTGTTTTTTTGTTTTTTTACAGGTCCTAAATTATTCAAGCAACCAACTGCAAAGTCCAATAGAACAATAATTCTTAATGCAGTTGAATATTGTGTCTTCCCGGGGATGGTGAATCAGACAGCTAAACACAGAGTTCTAGAAGAAATTGCACGTTCTGAGTCGAAGCACTTCCTTGTCTTATTCCGAGATTCTGGTTGCCAGTTCCGAGCCATTTATTCATTTAATCCAGAGACTGAAGAGGTCTTCAAGCTGTATGGTACAGGACCTAAACAAGTTAATGATAGAATGTTTGACAAATTCTTTAAGTAAGTGAGCTTATTACTCTTATCCTCTTAATGATGTTTGATGTCATTATGAATGTTAAGTTCTATATACCGTATTTGTTTTATGAAATTTTATGGAAAAAAAAAGTGCGACATACAAATTATATTTTGAACATCAATTTACATACTGTATTTCCAAAAACTTAATAATGTTATTTATTCTTCACAGATACAACTCTGGAGGAAAATGTTTCTCTCAAATCCATACTAAGCACTTGACTGTGACTATTGATGCGTTTACCATCCATAATTCTCTCTGGCAGGGCAAGCGTGTCAACCTTCCCTCCAAAAAGGACATGACACTTGTAATTTAAGTTTCCTGAAAAATCAGATTCTCGTTTACTAAACCCACATACAGTATATTTTGGTACTCATACATGCACTGTGAGAATATGCCTTGTGTGGCTCTGCTGCTCCAATTGGGCTCTCAGCAAAATATTTGAGTGTTTTTATACAGAGTTTTAATTCAGAGTGTAGATAATGGTATGCTGCTATTAAGGAAAATCCTCGTGTGTGGGCTTGCATAGTTTCGAGACGCTGAAATTTTTTTGTTTTGTACTGAGGAATTCCTCTCAACGGGTGAATTTTTTAGGATAAATATGCCATTTTTTGTGTGAGACGGCAAGCCTTTTCCTCAACATTTGCTCACACAATTATTTCCCCCCAATACTAGCCTTAAAGCATTTAAAGGTTTTGGTTGTGGCTTCGTTGGTCAGTATAACCAATTAGTCAGGTTGTTTACAAAACAGAATTTGTTAGTGGTGGCTCTTGGTCACATACAGGGCTTGGTGGTAATTCTACGGCAGCCATCTCTTGTATGCTGGGAGCAGTTTATATAAGAAACTGGAAATGGGGGAAATAGAGAGTAGAGAGTTTTATCAAGAATGGGAACAAAAAAGAAAGTAATTTAGGCCAAATTATTTTCATTGTGGTTAAAAGCATGCCATCAGCTTGCAATGTGACATGACCATAAGGTTTACTTGATATCCTGCCATTAGCAGCCTTCATTTATAATTGTGTATTATTAATAATTATTGGCAAGTGCCCCATTTCAAGCCAAATAAATATGTTCATAAAAATTAAGACTTGGGAAATTGTGTATTGGGATGTGATTTTTCTGGGTTTTCACAGATGTTAGGGTTGATTTTAGTCAATGGTCATTCCTGTGTCTTGTGTTAATCTGGAGAGATAATTCTTGCTGATGATTGGGGGGGGGGGATTCTGGGTTGTCTTTTACTCCCTCTATGAATTCTCCCGATCACATCCCTGTGGATGGGATAGTACATTTTAGGATCTTAATTTAAATTTGCCATTACCCATAAGGGGTGCCATAATGTTAGAATTGAAGATAAATGTGAAGATTGTTACTTAATTAAAAAAAATTTGCAACTGTTGGAAAGCAAACGTCATGAAGTTGAAGATGTGAGATCAGCAGGGCACGTAATTTGTTTGCAGTGTTAACTAATGCAATTCCATATAACATTCGCTTCTCGTACTAAATCTGTGATTCTTGTGATCGTTAGGTAAGACTTGCATCAGGCATATGTAAGTAGCATCTCCATGTATTTTTAGAACGTATGTAGCTTTCAGGAAAAGAAAGAAAAACTAAAAAATACCTGGTTGAAGCTAGCCTTGCTTGCATAATCCTGACGATACAATTAATTCCAACTTGTCTAGATATAAAGTATAGTGTTGAACTTGTATATATTAGAATGTGATAGGGAAAATGATGTTGGATTGTGGAAACATTCCTGGTTTTCCCAAATACTCACAAAGAGACTGTATATGTGAACAAAAAGATTTCCATAAGTTTGAAGAGTTTCCATAGCTTTTGTACTAAGGAATGTTTATTTTCTTTCTTTATTTTTTTCTCGTGTATGTGTGTGTGCGTGCATGCATGCGTGCGTATGTGTGTGTTACTTGTCTTGTAACCAACAGTTAAATATGTAGCTTACATGACATCTTTATTTCTTCATTGATATCATCTCATATGTTAATAATTTGTTACATTTTAAATACATTAGATCTCCAGCTAAAGAAATTGGTCATATTTACATTATACAAATTTGTATTGTTAATGTGTACTGGAGAGAGGGTGCTCATACATTCAATTATGTATATTAACTAATGATGTATATGGTATGAAGATTAACACAACAATAAATCTAACAGCAACCTCTTGAGTGAGTGATAGCTTGTTGTCACATTAATGGCATACAATAACTATTGTAATCAAATATATCCTGTGCATATTTACACATTTGCATGTATGCAAGAACAAGGGAGTGAATGTGCAAAAGAGAACATTCTTTGCAATGTTGATTCTGCTGCTATTGTTAACTAGTGTGGTTGACATTAAAATGTGAAGCTGGTTTACAGCGAGAGTTGACTGTGTATGCTATAAGTGTTGCAACAATCTAGAGCACACTACAGAGTAATTGTCTGTAATTGTTTGCCTTAATGTTCAGAGAGATCCATGTCATAGGAATACCTGACCAGGTCAAACTTGTACCATAATGTGATCACAGTAGGTAGCTGGACTAACGGGAAATACTTCACATGGAAAAGTAAGTTTGGATGTATATGAGATTTCTTCGGCTTTGTTAGTTGATGTTTAGTTATTCTACTTGAGCAGGAAAAGTTGTAACACCTTGAGGTATGGCTCATTACATCTCATAATTCTTGTTAAAGTAGATAAGTTTGTTATGATTGAAGTAAAAATGTCCAGCTATTTATATTTTGTAATTATTTACAAAGTACTACTTATATTGACTTTTGTACCTGGATGAAAAATGTTACTGGAGCAAGCTTTAGACATATTGTCTACTAAGGGTAGATGATACTGGGTCTCCATGAATGTCGAGGTTGACAAGGTATTCCTTGCTGACTCTACTTGCTTTGGTTTAGTGTGACCATGTGTACATATTGTTTTATATTTATTCCCAACATCTCAAAATGGGGTGGGCTTATAGAAAACTCCCATGTCTGCTTGTTATTAATGATAACAATAAATTCAGTCTTTTTTTCAGAATTAAAGTTTTCTTTATCCTAATAATAAATCCTGCATTTGTTGCTTTAATATATATCTAGTATACTTTACTCAGTCTGTTTTCTCTTAACACTTTCGCGCGAGCGGCACCAATTTTTCTAAAGTCCGCGTAACGGACTCGCTCACGAGTCACGAGAAAAAATATTTCTATATACATATATATATAGATTCTATATACATATATATTATATATGTATATATATATATATATAATATTTCTATATTTCTATTTCTATAGACTTTTGATACTTGTATAGATCACCAGTTCCACTTACTAGAAGGGTGGCCCTTGTGGAATAGTTAGGTGTTTGGGACAGGGAGCATGGAAAAGTGGGTCTATATACCAGTGTGGGCAAACCTTCATGACAGAATCCTCCATAGTTAAAAAATCAGAAGCTCCTTATGAATTTGGGTACCCTGCCCTTCATCAGCATGCACTCTGCCTGTGATGGTATGGCACTTGTGTATTTTGTTGTCCTGTATTCAAGGTCTTGTAGTTTTCAGTATTGAAAATTATTTGCCAGTCTTTGATCATTTGTGGCGTTTATGTAGATCGTTCTGTAAGGCCTCAAGCTTTTTTTTTTTTTTCCTACACTATCAGAATTATTTGTCATCTGCAAATTTGATGATATGGTTCATTGCTTGACTGAGGCAATACTTACATTGGTATTTGTTTTGTTTTTTCTTTACAAAAATGGGATTGCCCTAAAATAGAACCTGTAATATTCCACTCAACATTTTTCCAGATTCTGTTCCATTTAGGACACTCCTTTGCTTTCCTAAATTAATTAAATATAATAATAATTTGTTCTTTATTGCTCAGTTTATTTATATTTTTATATTTTTGTGTAATACTTTAATTATATAATCAATTGGCCAACTGCTCTATTCACAATAAAGGCATGTACAGTACATTCCTTTTACTTTTAATTTTGTTTATTAGGGTTATGTATTTGTATTAACTTTTTCATTAATGTTCCATAACATTTGCTATTCTAATAAAGGCTATCCATTTTATACATTTCCCTCACATTGCAAGGCAGGAAACCCACCCCTGCTGAGAAAATGGCCAACAGCAGAGAAAGGCATGTGGTGGGCCAGGAAGCCAGCACTGCATCTTCAACACAGTAACAAAGATAAGCTAGCTGAAAAAAGCATACATTGGCAGGTGTGAAACCTGGCCATGATGAGAGGAAAGCATTTTTTTCCTCATGTAGAAAAAGGCTTCCTGCACAGGCCCTAAGCCTATGGCTGGTCTGCCTAAGTGTTACTCATTTTTGTCTGTCTTTGGCAGTGGCTGAATATTCATGACTCATATGTTGGCTTCAGTAACATTATTTCCAATGTATTTGGCAACAACTTCTGGGCTGTTAAATCTTGCTTGAAATCTTATTTGGTTTATAACTACACTGTTTTAAAAAATGTTCCAGTAGGCTTTTTGATGATGAACCAACCAGCTGAGATGTCGGCTGTCTACTTGGGTAGGAAAAGAGCAAAACTTGCAGAAAGAAAACACATGATCACAGACGTGAAACCTATCTATGCAGGGAAGGCCAACCAGCTGTGTGGTTGGGGTGGGAGGTCCCTATAGCATCATTGGCCTTCCTTCATGTAGGGTAAAAAAAAAAGGTGGAAAATCCCATATGGCCCAACCAGGTTAAGTGCAAATCTAATGCTGAGAAAGGTTAGCTGGGTGAGAGGCTGCAGTCATGGTCAGTGGTCTCTTGTACAAGAAAAGAAAGCAAAATGCAGCAAAATGCACAGGGTCAGGCAGGAAACTCTGCATGTGGGTAAACTGTGAGTAATTGCGACAAGTAATCAAAGATTACCAATAATGATTATAGAAATTAAGAGTAAACAGATATAAAGAGGCATGATAAAACTTTAACTAGCATTTGTAACATGGATACCACCAAAGGCCCCCAGCATCAGAAGGAATGGGTATATGCTTAAAGGACAGGCGAGTTTTATGGCCAGTAATCTTTGGGAGCTCATTAGACTTTTCTGAAGGATTGAATTGAACAAGTCTGTTAAAATTGTCCCAGTGATGAGCGATCAAGCAACGACAGAAAAATACCTAGAGGAAAACTTTGTATGTGGTTGCAGTTTGCGAGGTAGAGCACTGTCAGGCCATGGGCATCACCTTAGACTTGCACACCTTGTTAGTAACCTACACAGTACATTTCAGAACAACTAAAAAAAAAAAAAAAAGGACTTGACTAGGTTCACATGTCCAGGTAGGAACATGGTGTTTATGTATATACTTGTATATATACTTCTGGAGGGGCTGAATGGGTGGCTCCCCTGTAGCAACTGCACTGAGGTAGCTCCACGCCTATAAATCACATAACTCTGCCAAGACCTTAATAGCCTACCAGAGGCCAAAACCTGGTTCCCTCCCTCTCCTCCTCACAAAAGTGTAGAGAGCACGGATTTGCTGACCACCCTCACTGAAGAAACAAATCCCCAGAAAGGAAGCGAAGCAAAACCATGGCAAGGTTCACAATGTAAATAAACCATGCAGTAAATGACTGCAAATGATGCACCCAGTAATTTGGTCATACACCCCCTAGTAACAGCTGGCCACCACCAGGTGGTAACTGTAGGAGCTACTAGCTCCCCATGTCAACAATCATCAGACCATCTGACATCAGATGTGTCAAACAACTCCACGAATCACCAGCTCTTTGGGTTCCAGATTTTCTAGGTAAGTGTTGGCCTATTTTTGGATGCTGTCCTGTGGGGCTCGTTTTGCTTGTGTATTGTTTCAATATTTAGTTTTTGTGTTGTGTGTGTCTTTACAAGCCTCATGTATTCCGTGGACTTTGGAAACAGTTCACCTCGAGCTGCATGTGTCTAGGGCAGCCCATCCTCCAAACAAAGACTCAAAAGTGATTCCATGCACCCGTCAAATCTCCTGTTCATGAATGAAAAAAGGTTTACACACAACTCGCAACTGATTTCATTCAAACACTTCCAGAACAAATGCTTCACTGACGAATTTTGTTCGAAGCACAATTATGTATATGCTTCACCCACGTACTACAAATAATCACCGACAGAACCTAAATACCTAACCTAACCTATGCCTATATATGCACAATATCCTAATATATTATAATATTAATTTATATTTGAGAAAATTCCCATTTTGAATGAACAGCATGTAAAAATTTATGAATACGTCTGTGGGTCGACTGCTGGATGTAATCGACTTGAGTCAAGGATGGGTTGGCCTAGGGCATCCCTTTCATAGGCATTCATTTGGTGTTGCCCCTGCAAGGTGCAGGGGCAACAAGGTTACTTTCCTGGTGTGTTTGGATTTTTGTCCCATTGAGGCCAGTCTCCTTTGGAGGGTGCCCAACTCTTGTAGTGTGAGGGGTCTTTGACTCCTCTGCTAAATTCTGAGGATGAGGACATCTTGTGGCTATTAAGGCCATTTTGTGGCCTTTCTTTGCTAGGAAAGGCCACAATTTTTTTCTTTCTTGGCCTTAATTTACTAGGATTCACTTGCCTGTACATATGGCACATGCTGCTGATACCATACCCCACCTACTTTTTCTTTTATGTATGGTCTCGGTGTTCATCAGTTTTGCTGCATACTGATGTTCATTTGTACTGTTTTCCTATGCCGCATCTTGAGCAAGTCCCCATATCCAGGGACCTGTGACATTTGGGTTCACTGGGTCTCTATTTTTAGCTGAAACCTACAGGTACTGATTTTTTTTATTTTGTTAGTGTAGTGACAAGGCTTAACAGGTGTCAGCCACTTTGGGTTTCTTACCCATTTTTGTTGTTTGTGGCTTGGTGTTTGAGTGGTTGTCCCAGAGGCAGTCCTTATTATTTTTTAGGAATTTGGAGTTGGAGTTTTTGGTGTATTCTACTGGTTCTTTGCCACTCTTAAGGTTTCTGCCTACCTTTTTTTTTTTTTAAACAAGTGGATACAGGACAAATGACTTCTGACTTGGGTTAGCAGACTTAAAACTTTCCGTTCCTATAGCTTATGGTAAGCCTTATCCACTAGTTTTCCATAGAACACAATCTGCCAATCGGTTAATGACTAGGCCCCAATTACAGCTATGTGAATAAGGAGCAAACATTTAAGGATTGGCATCCAGAGAATCTGGATGCCAACTGCCAGACAGTCTTCCCTGGCTAGAACTTGAACCCAGACCAAATTGCTTGTGAAGCACAGGTTGAGTGTGCCAGCTGTTACTACTGCGTCAGCTGTAACTAGGGAGGGGGTTTCACCTAACTGCTAGGTGGATCATTTATGGAGTTGCTTGGTCTCATTTCTTTATTTTCTGTGAAATTTGCAGTTCTTCATTTTCTGTGAACCTTGCAGTTGTCTGTTTTGCTTTGCTAACTTTCTGGAAGTTCTTTTCGGTAAGAGTCCTGTGCTCCCCGGGCCTCTGTGAGGAAAATCAGGTTCTGCTCTGGTCTCCAGTAGACTATTAAGGTCTCCAGTACAGTTAGCTACAGGGAGCCACCATTTGGCCCTCTAATAAAGTACCTAATTTTTATTTCTAGTTATCTATGCCCCTTCTCTCGACTGCTCCATGCCCAAACAAAACTACTTTGTCTACATTGTCAATTTCTTTGTCTTACATATATGGTAGTTATCATGTTTTCCATATTCCTCCTTCCTCTCCTCCAGTGTGATGAGGTCTAGTTCTGTCTTTCCTCATAGCTCAAGCCCTTTAGCTCACGAACAAATTGTGTATATCTGGACTTTTTTTGGTTTTGATGACCTTTTTAGATGAGGGTTCTATGGCAGGGATGTACATTCAAGAGTGGGTCTTGCCTAGATTATGTATCATGCAAAGAAAATTTGTCTTAGTCTCTGCAACCTACATGAATGTTAGGCAGTTAGGCATTAGAGTTAGAGTTATGTCTAGTCCTAGGTTTTTTTCCATTCATTCTATACAGCTGCACAGGTTTTCTCACTTCTGTTCCTACCCTTATAATTTTGCAGTTGGCTTGGTTAAATTTTAGCAATAATTTTTCAGACCACTTTTGCAGTATGTCCAGATCTGCTTGTAGGGTATCAGAGTGTCTTGTGTCCAGACTTTTTTTGTTTGTTTTGAATGCTATAGAATAAGGGAATATATGTAATGAGTGGGCAATGAGTCTTGTATAAGAGAGTATCTGCATGTTTTTGACATGCACGTTTTGACAACTGTCTGAACAGTTGACAGTCATTGGCGTACTGTAACATGTTTTTGGATGATGGGCGTATGTATTTTTGGGTTTATCAAGGTTTAGGCCAAGTACAATATTGTAGTTGTTGGTAAGACAATTATGTATGGATGTGGGAGATTTTTAATATACTGTACAGTAGTCTAATTATATTTTTGCATTTATTGTAGAAGTAGTATGAGCTTTTGGATTTTGCTGAGGTTAGTCTGGATACACCAGTTAGGATCACACAGTGGGAATCCATCTCATTTGTTCATTACAGGAGATGTAAATTGTGTGATGTTGTCTGCATAGCATTTGGTTAGCAAGTTGATGTATATGGTCAGGTATGTCATTTGTGTAGAGTGTGTAATATTGGAGCAAGAATTAGAGCTGTTAGGGATTCCAGCATTCATGTCAAACTAGTTTGATTGTTGTTCGAGAAATTTTATTTGCATTTTCTGCTGTTTATGAAGTACAGTAGTTGCATAAATTTAGTCATACTGATTCATTGATTTTATTGTATGTATTTAGAGGGTTGGTATTGAGGAGTAATGCGCACAAGCAAATGTGTCAGGTAAGCATATGTTTAACATGTTCAAGGATTTTGTCTGAAAGACAGAATTTGTTAGTTATGATATCTGATTTTACCTGGGTAATGATGGGTATGAAATAGTGTGTGGTGATGATGGACTAAAGCACTTGGCAGTTATTGAGCCTCGTGCAAAGATACTGTACTGTAAGTTAAGTATGGATAAACTAATGAGTAATATAATGTGAGAAGAGCAGTGTAGCAGTACACTGTAGATATTGTGCTAATATAGTACAGTATTTGATTTTTATAAAAGTACAGTATACCAACTGTTTGGAAACTTTTTTGGCTATGTGCTGTGTACAGGTCTAGGAAATTTCCATTGGTTTATATCCAATGTTTATATAGTTTATTTGAAAAGCTATTTGGTTAGATGATTTGCTTCAAAATCAAATGTAGTAGGTCTTTTCTATGTTAAATGTGAGCTTATTGGTTAATTTGAACTCATTGTTTACTTTTCTGGCATAAAGGAAACATGCAATGCATTGGGGCTTTTTAATAATAATTTTTTTTAATAGAAGTACAATACAAAATGTAATTTGATAATCTAAGTAATGGTTGTAACTTTAATAGAGTAAGTAACATCTGTAAAATTTTTTACTTAGTAACATAAGTAATCCCATAGTCTAAGTAACATGCAGCAACTTACAATAAATTTACAAGAGACTTAGGTAAAAAGTTCCATGCCAAAGAACTAAAATGTGACTTGTAACTTACATAAAGAATACAATAGGAATTAACAAGGTACATTATGTTGATAGCTGTTTAAGACCGTAGTGACAGTACAAATGAGTACCAATGTAAGATAAAGACATTAAAATAGAAATACATGATGAAATAAGAACATAAAGGTTTTGTACCATAAACTTGTGCAGGGGGTTTTTGGCAAAATGTGACCCACTGCCGCTTTCAGTAATTGGCATATTTCGGTATAAAAAGTCGGAATTTCAAATTGCGAATAGGTGCAGAGAGCAAATTTGGCTCCAAATATGGCTCAGGTATCGAATTTGGGATGTTTGGGATATTTTGAAAACTGCAGGGGGGTTTGGGCAAAATGTGACCCACTGCCGCTTTCAGTAATTGCCTATTTTCGGTATAAAAGTCGGAATTTCAAACTGCGAATAGGTGCAGAGAGACAGAATTTGGCTCCAAAATATGGCTCAGTATCGAATTTGGGATGTTGGGATATTTTGAAAACTGCAGGGGGGTTTGGGCAAAATGTGACCCACTGCCGCTTACAGTAATGGCCTATTTTCGGTATAAAAACGGAATTTCAAACTGCGAATAGGTGCAGAGAGCCAGAATTTGGCTCCAAAATATGGCTCAGGTATCGAATTTGGGATGTTTGCGATATTTTGAAAACTGCAGGGGGGTTTTGGGCAAAATGTGACCCACTGCCGTTTCAGTAATTGGCCTATTTTCGGTATAAAAATCGGAATTTCAAACTGCGAATAGGTGCAGAGAGCCAGAATTTGGCTCCAAAATATGGCTCAGGTATCGAATTTGGGATGTTGGGATATTTTGAAAACTGCAGGGGGGTTTGGGCAAAATGTGACCCACTGCCGGTTTCAGTAATTGGCCTATTTTCGGTATAAAAATCGGAATTTCAAACTGCGAATGGTGCAGAGAGCAGATTTGGCTCCAAAATATGGCTCAGGTATCGAATTTGGATTTTGGATATTTTGAAACTGCAGGGGGGTTTGGGCAAAATGTGACCCACTGCGCTTTCAGTAATTGCCTATTTTCGGTATGAAAATCGGAATTTCAAACTGCGAATAGGTGCAGAGAGCCAGAATTTGGCTCCAAAATATGGCTCAGGTATCGAATTTGGGATGTTTGGGATATTTTGAAAACTGCAGGGGGTTTGGGCAAAATGTGACCCACTGCCGCTTTCAGTAATTGGCCTATTTTCGGTATAAAAATCGGAATTCAAACTGCGATAGGTGCAGAGAGAACAGAATTTGGCTCCAAAATATGGCTCGGTACGAATTTGGATGTTTGGGATATTTGAAAACTGCAGGGGGTTTGGGCAAAATGTGACCCCTGCCGCTTTCAGTAATTGGCCTATTTTCGGTATAAAAAGTCGGAATTTCAAACTGCGAATAGGTGCAGAGAGCCAGAATTGGCTCCAAAATATGCTCAGGTATCGAATTGGGATGTTTGGGATATTTTGAAAACTGCAGGGGGGTTTGGGCAAAATGTGACACTGC
>WNGS01165339.1:8618390-8630342 GCA_020271785.1 Procambarus virginalis
GTGGTGTCCCGTCTTCCCAGCATCCTTTGTCATATAATGCTTTGAAACTACTGACGGTCTTGGCCTCCACCACCTTCTCACCTAACTTGTTCCAACCGTCTACCACTCTGTTTGCGAAAGTTAATTTCTTATATTTCTTCGGCATCTGTGTTTAGCCACTTCAAATCTATGACCTCTTGTTCTTAAAGTTCCAGGTCTCAGGAAATCTTCCCTGTCAATTTTATCAATTCCTCTTTATATTTTGTATGTAGTGTTCATATCACCTCTTTTCTTCTGTCTTCTAGTTTTGGCATATTTAATGCCTCTAACCTCTCCTCGTAGCTCTTGCCTTCAGTTCTGGGAGCCACTTAGTAGCATGTCTTTGCACCTTTTCAGTTTGTTGATGTGCTTCTTAAGATATGGGCACCACACAACAACTGCATATTCTAGCTTGGCCTAACAAAAGTCGTGAACAATTCTTTAGTATATCGCCATCCATGTATTAAAAGCAATTCTGAAGTTAAAAAGCGGGCATAGGCTCCTCGCACAACGTTCTTTATGTGGTCCTCAGGTGATAGTTTTCTATCTAGAACCACCCCTAGATCTCTTTCTTTATCAGAATTCTTTAAAGATTTCTCACATAATATATAGGTTGTGTGGGGTCTATGTTCTCCTATTCCACATTCCATAACATGGCATTTATTAACATTAAATTCCATTTGCCAAGTGGTGCTCCATATACTTATTTTGTCCGGTCATCTTGAAGGGCATGACAATCTAAGTTTCTTATCCTTCCTATTATCTTAGCATCATCAGCAAACATGTTCATATAATTCTGTATACCAACTGGTAGATCATTTATGTAGACAATAAACATCACTGGTGCAAGAACTGAACCCTGTTCAGCTCCACTCGTGACATTCCTCCAATCCGATACATTGCCTCTGATTACGGCCCTCATTTTTCTGTCAGTTAGGAAATTTTTCATCCATGATAGAAGCTTACCTGTCACCCCTCCAATATGTTCCAGTTTCCAGAACAACCTCTTATGTGGACCCCAACCCCTCTGTGGGGAGCCGTAGGGGCTCCTCATAGAAAACCAGCGTTGAATGTAATGAAACGCCATTTTCTGGGTAAGCCCGGAGGCTCCCTGGCAACCCTCCCTCCCACCGGTCGACATTTTTTTCACGTTTGTTGAAGCTTGGCTTCCCAAACTGGAGTGCTATGCAGCCGGTGCGGTGAGGTCCGGGGGCCACCCTCTCCCTCTCGGGTAGGGAAGGTCTGCGCGGACGAGCGGCGCGGCAGTAGTGTGTTACGTTTGCTTGTTTCCTTGGGATTGTAGGGAGTTCTATCTCTGTGTTCGGTTTTTGTTGTTAGTTTCTTACCATGTAGGTTTTGTTTTGTTATGCCTACCTTCTGGGTGCCTAACTCCGGTCGATAGCAGATAAGGAAAAACCCCAACCACAGAGGGGTTTTCCAGGGCCATTGCTCCCTGCAACCTCTCTGATGGGGCCAAGTTCTGGCTCATGGTTCCTGGTAGGTCTGAACTCCAAAGCTAATATCCCGGTCTAATATAACATACATTAGCCCGATAAGCTCCAGGGAGCCTCCGGGCTCCCTCATTTCATTACATTTAATGCTTGTTTTTTGTCTGTTGCTGTTTGCAGAGACTGCTGCTGTGCAGTATCTGCAGACAGCTTTGTCTAGTTCGGCTTCTTGTAAGGGTCCTCTGGCCTTTTGCTGTTCGCTCCGTTGACGGGACAATGGGGGAGTGGGAAGGAGAGGCTTTCCCTGTTTGCCCATGCCTGGTTCCACGATTCGTGGCATTTCGTGTCGCTCCTCCTTCAGGACGTTTGGAGCTAGTGGGGCAGGGCCTCTTTTCGTACGCTCTGTCAGTCATCCTGGAGTGGTCCACTTGGGCGTGGTCAAAATGTCGACGTCCCTCAGGTGGATTTCCTGCCTTTTTCCAGTGCCGAAACGGGACTGTGCGGATGTGAGGTTTATTTTGGACTTGGCCCGTCTGAACCCTTGGGTCTCTTGCCCCTATTTTTGGGTGACCACTCTGTCCCAGGTCTGGCTTCTTTTGAAGCTGGATGCTTGGATAATGTCTCTGGACCTCCAGGATGGCTATTGGCACTTCCCGATTCATCCAGGGTTCAGGGACTAGCTCGGTTTTGTTGCGGGGTAGCACGCTTACAGCTTTCGTTGCCTTCCATTCTGCATGAATCTGGCTCCTTGCTTTTTCACATGCCTTACCCGGGTCGCAGTGGCCCGTTTGCTTCTGCTAGGGGGGGGGGGTGTAGCAGAAGCAACCCAAACGTCGTGGTTTGGGTTCTGGCCTACCTCGACGACTGGCTGGTTTGGGCCTACAGCCAGTCCACACGTGTTCTCGCCAGGGATTTGGTTCTTTCCCAGCTCGCCAGAATCGGGTTCTTGGCGAACTGGAGGAAGTCCCATTTGGTTCCGTCTCAGGTTCGGACTTGGCTGGGTCTTGTGTGGAACTCTCAGACCACTTCCTTGTCTCTCCCTCCAGTGGCGTTGCTGTGGCTGCAGTCCCGCCTTTGACTGTTTTTGGAGGGCATCCGGGTCACTTATTAGTTGTTCTATCAGCTGTGCTGGAGTCTGAACTTTGTCGTGCTGGTCTACCCATCGGGTCAAACCTGGCTTCAACAGCTGTTCTGGTTCCTTTGGGGACGTTCCTTCTGCTGCTCTCACGATCGCTGGGTTCGGATCCTGGGGGGGCCTTGCGTCAGCTGCTGCATCGCCGGCTTCCTCTTGGGGTTTTGGTGGTTCAGTACAGTGGTGGGTACCTGAGCCCTCGCTCGATGTGTTCACAGATATGTCGTCTCTCGGTTTGGGCTTTGTGACCAGTGCTCACCAGGCCGGCCAGGGGTGGTGGGGTCTGTCAGGCTCACAGCACGTTGCGGAAGTTTGCGGCAGTATGGCTTTCACTTCACAGGGTTCGCGTCCCTCGCGGATTGACAATCCTGCTCCATTCAGACTGCTCGCCAGTGGTTCATTGTCTGAACTGTGGGGGTTCGATGCGGTTTTTGGCTGTTTGGGGCTGATTGCTTCGGGTAACTCATCTGTGGATTCTCGGGGTTTGGCTCTTGAGGCCGTTCATATCCAGGGTGTGTGTAACGTCCTGGCGGATGGCTTGTCCCAGTTCTGTTCCCCTGTTCCTTTGATGTTGATGCCCTCAGTTGGCTCTGCCGGACATTCAGGCGAATGGCTATGGACTGCTTCGCGTCAGCGTGTTCGAGGCGTCTTCTGGTATATGTGGCACCCTTTCCTAACTGCAAGGCCATTGTGTTCGATGTCTTTCGGCTGGACTGGTCGAGGTGGGGTTACCTGTATCTCTTTCCCCCGGTCCAGCTGTTGCTTAAGGTTCTGGTTTGGAGACTTACCTGGGAAGGGAAGTCGTGTTTGCCCCTTGATGGCCGACCCAGCCTTGGTTTCAGGTGTTGCTAGCTCGGTGTCCGAACCCGGGGATCTTTCCGTGGCTCTGCCTCTTTCAGCAGATTGGTCCGGTCCAGTACGTGACTGATTCAATCTTATCCTCCGATCTTCGCATCTGGTCTTTATGACATGGGTTTATTGCCACTTGTATGGTGATCAGGTGGCTTTCTTGATGGTGTCTCACCTGCGTGTTTCATCTTGGCAGCAGTATGACGTTTCCTTTGGCAGCAGCAGCCAAAGCGAATATTACCAAAAGCAGCAGCTTTTACTGCTGTTTTTACTCCAGCTGCAATTTGTTTGTTCCATTCACTCTTGTACAAATCTCCTCAGGATCTTTTATGTAGTTATGCCTCTGCTTCTTCTTCTTCTTAGGTTGTGAGGGTGAGTTCTCTCAAACTGTCCTTAGAGCTGACTCCTCTCAATTAAGGTACTAATCCATTTATAAACCTCTTGAGTTTTCACAGGTTTCCTCTTGTGCTTTACAAAGCAGATAATATACCAGTGCTGCATATTCCAGTAATGTTCTCACATAAGCTGTATATATGGATTTCAAAGCCTCCTTGTTTGGTCCTAAAGGTCGTTCCTATGTGTGCCAAGTTCCTGTATGCTGATGACATAATCCTGTTCACATGAGCTTCAGGTGTTCTTGGGATTGTCTACTCAAGTCTCTTTCCTGCATTGTTTCTTATCTCTTATTGTCACTGACACATCTTTATCGATAAAGTGTCCATATATTTAAACAAGAGAAAGATACATAAACTAATGTACTGGTTCATAAAGAAGATAAAGTTTGGAAAAGGAATATGGTGGTAGAAAATTGTAAGATTGGTCTCTAAAGATTTATAAATTGAAAACTAAATTTAAGAGACAAAATGCAGGTTATTTAAAATATATCTGTTTACTTGTTAGGCATGTGAGATGATAACATAAAGTTACAGTGTTACGGAGGAAAAGGAGCATAATAGGTATAAATTTGGAACATTAAAGAAAGATAGAATCCATTAAATCACTGAAGAGGAATTATAGAAGTTATTAGATATTTACAGAAATAAAGCAGAAAGACCCAACAAGGTTTATAAAAGGATGCAATGAAATCTTTGGGAGCTTTAGAGCCAGAGTTAAGCAGAACAAGATGACACTGTTGTAGACTACAGGAAAAATTGTGTAGAAAATATAAAGGAAAGTGTTTGTTTTTTAGTTGTTGATGGTTGGAGTTAGTGTATGCTAAAATCAGTGGAATTTTTTTTAATTATTTACAAAAAATTTATATAACAAAATCACAAGCATAGTTTTTTACATTTAATTAGAAATAGGCAGTGCCACACATCAGTGGACAGAAACAACTACACAATATCTCGGTTTCCTTGAAATTTTACAACTAAAGGTCAAGTGGATTTGGAAACGGTATAATACTGATAGATAAGCACTAAAAAAAATCTGTGTCCTCTTTTAACCTTTGTCAAATTCTAAGGAATCAATAGATATATTGTACTATTAGATATTAACAACTTATGTACTAAGAATGGTGTATTGGTAACAAGAAATTCTAATGATACCACTAACTCCAACTCTTTCAATAATAAAATAGTGTAATCCCAAAATGAGTTCTTCTGAACTTCATAGGGTAAGGGGTCCTCCACTGGATCCTCAACTCCCACAACATCAGAGCCCGATGCTTTGGACACAATGGTAGATTCAGTGGAACAATCTCTGCCAAAGCATCCCTCTTCTCTTGCCACCATCGCTACTCCACCTAACCCAGACTTATCACTAAAGGTAACTAAGTGTAGTTGCATGCCTGGAATTTGGCACATGTTTTGTTATGGCTTTCTTTTAGTACAGTATTTATGCTTAATCCATGTTTTCTGTCACTTTCAGTTACTTTACTTGCTAGATTTAATATCTGGCATCTTTTATAAAATAATGCATGTGCTTTAATAAATCCCATTAGATTTAGTGTTACGGTTGACTATCACTGTCTTAACACTTTGACATCGTGATGACGCAATACCGTATACGCAGTTCGGGGAATGACGTCAACGCCGTCAACAATTAATTTTTTGCTCATTCTTATTAGTAAGTATGAACTTTGTGAGTGAAAGAGTTTAACATTGGGTTGTGTGTTCATGGGCAATGTCCAGCCTACCTTGCGGTCCGCTGCAGGTTACAAAGTGGCAGGCAAAGTGTTAATTGAGCTTACATCAGTCTTGTGACTGATGTTCTGTAACACCAGATTTCACCAATTATGCATATTCTCAAAAAATTGACTTGTACACTGAAATGTTGTGTTGATATTTATTGTTATTTTAGTGATAATGTATACCATGGTGTTGTACTTTGTATTAACCTATGCTGTGAGAAAAATGCTGAATGCATCATGAGCCAGTGGTCTCTCGTCACATTCTTTCCCACCTAATGAAGGTGGGGAACAGAATAATTATAGTTAAGCCAGCTACACAGTTGGTTCTTGATTCTCCACGATTTTAAATTAACATACTACAGTACAGTAAAATCCAAAGCATGAAGTATTGGTTAATGTTTTGACAATTTAGTTAGAATGCATATTTTTGGTATTTTTTTTATTTTAATTTGGTAATATAAGTTTAAATTTTATGTACTGTATTTGATAATGTAAGGTTAATAAGAATCTTGACTGTTCACTGTGCATGATTTTTGTTGAAAAACTAAATATTTTTAATTGCACAATTATATAATTAGAAGTTGCTAAAATGCTATACAGTAGTTTGGAGTTTTATTTATATGCACAAGCGATCGTACTGTCAGTTTTTATATTATTTTAAATTGCTTATTTTGACTTGTTAAATTTAGGAGAACTGAGAATATGAATGTTTTGAGAGTAAAAGATGAAGATTGCTTTTTTAATGCATAATTTGAAATGCAGTAATTCTTAAAGTGAGGAATGTATTCTTGTACAGCTTTGATATTTTGTTCTCATTAAGCACTCCCTTTCATAAGAGTGCCTGCTTCCTTAGGCAACATGTATAGTATTTATTTTAATATTTTTAAATAAGGTCGCTGGTTATCAACCACGTTAAATCTATATAAAAATTGCATGTACAGTGCTGGATAAACCTACATAACTAAATATCAGAACATCTTAAAATATATCACATTTTCATAAATCGATATGGAATTTAACTTAAAATAAACACTTTAAATAAAAACAGTAAATGTAACCATTGTTTTCCATAAGAGTACAGTGACACCTCAGCTTACGGATGCTCCTCTTTACGAACTTTTTGGTTACGAGCCCCATTTCTTTGTAAAATCCGAATCGGGTTATGAACTTTGCCTTGGGAAACGAAGTTTGTTGATACGTTTTTTGGCGACCTAGCATGTGGTGGCACGGCAACCGCGCCAGTTCACCAGTGCCTCCTTCCTAGTGACAATCGCGCCTGAATTCTTTGTAAAGAATTTCAGTGTTTTTGGATTTTTGGGTATTTGAACATTAAGGTTATTATTATATATCTTGCCATGGGTTCCAAGAAAACCAGTGGTAAGGTTCAAGCCAAGAAAATGCATGTGAGAATGACCACAAGGAGCAGCAACAAGAGGCAGCTGAGGAAATGTCTTCAGGAGGGAGGAGGAGGAGGAGGCAATACAGAAATATCCCTTCCTCAACAATTAAGAAGTGGTGTAGACTGTGAGAAGAAATGCAAACTTTTGTTTAAAACACTCCCCAGAGCATCTGATGTAGCAGGCCGTTGCATTAACCTTTTTAAAGACATTGTGATATCTCGCTACAGACAAATGTTACCACGAAAGGAAAAACAATCCTTTATGATAGATTTTAGTGAGAAAATTAAGCATGGCCCCAAGCAAGTCCTCTGATATGCAGGCAAAAATGTGCCAGAGAGGGTACCCCAGAAAAGTCATCACTGCCTGATGTTTTATAATGGAAGGGGGACTCCCCTTACAAACAGTAACACCTCTCCTCCTTCCCTTCCCCCCCTCCTCACCATCTTCCATACACCACAAGAGTCATCAATAAAGGTAAGCAATAACTTGTACATACTTTAGTACTGAAGATTTGGGTGATTAGGCACAAAATTTACTTTGAAGGTAATATTTTTGTGGAACAGATTAATTCAATTTACATTATTTCTTATGGGAAAATTCGCTTCAGTTTACGAATTTTTTGCTTATGAACCGTCTCTGGGAACTTATTAAATTCGTAAGCTGAGGTACCACTGTACTTGTGTCTTTCAAAAATTGAAAGAATTTTATTTTTTATCTTCTAATAAATGGATCTTTTCAAGTATAGGATAACAGAATTGTAAACATGTAGGAATGTACATTATATTTACAATGTAATGTGGGACAGGTACTAGTACAATGAGGGGATGTAACACTGGTGTCTAGCAAACAAGTTACAATCAACACTAAATCTTCCTAATGTGCCATGTTAGCTTACATAGGAATATCAGATTATATATAAAAATAGTTCCCAGAATAAAATGTGCTACCAACAAGTGGATAGACAGAGCTGGTCATCAACCATAGGCTTGGGAATGGATTGGTCATGGGTGGAGTGGATGATTGTCTATAACATGGGTGAGGGTCGGTCATGATTCGGAGCTTGCACCAACTACTTATGATAGTCATGAGCAAATTTGTCATTTTTGGAATGGTGATTCTAAAAAAATGAGAGGCTTGCAGGACCTTGCAAAATTAGGTCATATAAATTCTTGATAAGGAAATGTGTTCCAACACCTACCCCTCTATTTACTGCCCCAACATACACATTCACTACTGAAGATTATGTGCCTGAATGTGCATTTACTGGTGATGTTCTTTAGAGTAATTGCAGATAGCCATTAAATTGATGCGGGTCGGCCATGGGTTGGCCAGATAGAGTAATGGGTTGGCGGGTCGGCCAAATATGAATTATATTTTTGTCTGTCATTGACTACAATAATATCAATTCATAACAGAAATATGACAGTCATGAACGAGGTCAAGAGTAGCATGGTCAAGTTTTGTGTGGTCAAGTTTGATAAGTTGGCAGGCTTGTCATTTAATTCACATAAAGTTGATTATATAAGATTAAGAACATGCCTCGTTAACCCTTAAACCGCGCAAAACATACATATACGATTTGATATACCCAAGTTTTTAAAACTTGCACAAACCTTTGCAATTTTTTGTGCATAATCACAAGGCAAATGCTCCAACTTCGTCTAAATGATGACAACGTAACTTGAAAAACAAGAGAATCAAAAATAATTTAAAATTTAATATTGAAAACTTTAGATTTTCAAATCGGAATAAAAATATAAACAATTATCAATTGTTCAATTGGTGTTATTCTCTGAGAATAGCATGTGATCTTCATTTCATCAAATTAGAATATAGGTTTTCAGTATAGTTTACTGGTAAAAAATCAGGATGGCATTTCAAATATGCGACAAATTTAGACAAAAAGAAATTATAACTCCAAACATATACGTTTTATGAAAAATCCATTGTGAAGGGATTGTAGAACAGACAGCTGAGCACTAATGTCAAAATGGTGAGAATCGGTCAAAAACTGGAATTTTAGAAGCCACGGCAAGTTGAAACTCTAGTTTCAGAGATAATTGAAGTTTAAAGTTATTGACAATGAATAAAGGTAGTTCTCATTCGTTAATTTAATTGTTTTAATAAACATTGTTTGGCATTTGTACTCGAATATGTGAAAGTTGTAGGTCAGTGTGTGTTGAAATGAAGTCAAGAAAAAAATATCCCCCAAAAACTAAATGTAGGGATAATTATAATATAATGATTTAGGGGATATATTTAGGGGTATACTTTATACAAGTTAAAAAGCCCTAATCTGGTCCCTATTCATCAAAACAACCTAAAGAGACAGTAAAAATAGTTTGAATCTGAGAAAAAATCGGCCAACAACATCCGATCTCAGTCCCAAGTTCTGAGATTGACCGATTTATTTGTTGGCCAGTTTCATTCTATCTTCACATAGTTAGGGAAGGGTATGCACTCTCCAGATGTAATGGTTACAACAAAATCAGATAATAAACAAATGAGAAAAAGAAAACTAAATTAAAAAAATAATCTTCCTAAAAAATATTTTTGCATCATTGATGAAAATAACATATCTGTAATAGCATTGGACAATGTATTTATATGATATATAATAAAATTGAACATAATTACATTGTTACTCATTATTATTTGTGTTATTCTGTGTGAGAGTTTTAAGTTATGGAATTTGAAATGGTATTTGAATTTCACACACAATCACAATTGTGTGATGCATCAAATGAACACATCCACAAGGGCCGTGACGAGGATTCGAACCTGCGTCCGAGATGTCACAATGCACTGAATAATGCTTTGGTTCCAGAGCTTGGGTTTGCATATTAACTAAATAATAACTACAGGTATATGAATTATTAGGATTCTAGTTGATCAGTCAGGATTTGACTTAACTTTAGACAGTTTAAATAATATACCAATCAATTTTATAGTATCTCAAATGTGCATTTTTTTTCTCATGAATATACTTGGATGTAATTTTTCAGAGAACAAAATGACTGACGACCCAGACTTGCTGCTGTTCATTCTGCAGTCTTTTTTGCTTTGGTGCTTAGCAAGGTTCTGGTTAATTGGATGTTTTTATTCGTGATATTGACACATTTTATCTAAAAATGTTATCATATTCACTACAGGATATTGGTACTGATGTCAATAGCTTATCCAGACGATGGTTAGAGGTGAAAATCCAAGTGACGAGCTGCGCACACCTGATCTTGACACCATGGACTACGATCAGTATCATCAGTCTCTGACACAGTATGTTGTAGCACTAGTGAGAGCAAGGATTAATTAGGTATATTATAGTATATTAGGGAAAATAGGGTGATGCTATTATTTGCTTTGGAATTTTATCTCGCTTTTCCCTCAGATGTTGTCTTTTTTTTCTCTCTAATACTACTAGCAGATTTATTTCTTAATTTAAATACATTTAAATATTTTCAACACTTGAAAAATATATAAGTCCATAGAAATATATGCACTGCTGTAGCTGGCATACCACTCTTCACCTCCACCTACCCTCCTGTCTCTCACCTACACTACGTACTCCGTCTCACCACACTACCTTCACTAGTCACCCCTGTCTCACCACCACACCTTCACTAGTCTCCTGTCTCACCCACCACTACCTTCACTATCCCCTGTCTCACCACCACCACCTTCACTAGTCTCCTGTCTAACCCCCACCACCACTAGCCCCTCCTGTTCCCTCACCCCCACCACCACCACTAGCCTCCTGCCCCACCACCACCATCACTAGCTACTGCCCACCACCACCACACCGCCACTAGCCTCCTGCCACCACCACCACCACCACACTAGCTCCTGCCCCTACCACCACCACCACCACTAGCCTCCTGCCCCACCACCACCACTAGCCTCCTGCCCCACCACCACCACTAGCTCCTTCTGCCCCCCCCCCCCCCCCACCACCACGCCACCACCAGCCTCCTGCCCACCACCACCACCACCACACTAGCCTCCTGCCCCCACCACCACCCACAACTGCTAGCCTCCTGCCCCACCACCACCCCACATACAACACACCCCACCCCCCCCCCACCACCACCCACGCCACCACCAATTGCCTCCTGCCCACACCACCACCACTAGCCTCCTGCCTCCACCCACCACCCACCACCACTAGCCTCGCCCCCCCACCCCCTAGCCTCCTGCTGCCCCACCACCACCCACCACCCATAGCCTCCTCCACCACCACCACTAGCCTCTCCTGACCTACCACCACCCACAACTCACCACTAGCCTCCTGCCCCCACCAACAACCACCACACCACCACCACTAGCCTCCTGCCCCCACCACCACCCACCACCACTAGCCATCCCTGCCCCACCACCACCCACCATCCACTAGCCTCCTGCCCACCACCACCCACCACCACTAGCCTCCTGCCCCACCAACCACTAGCCTCCTGCCTCACCACACCACACCACCACCACTAGCCTCCTGCCCCCCACCACACCACCACCACCCTACCTACTAGCCCCCACCACACCACACCACTAGCCTCCTGCCCACCCACCAACCACCACCACCCCACCACTAGCCTCCTGCCCCACCACAACCATCTAGCCTCCTGCCCCACCACCAACCACTACTAGCCTCCTGCCCCACCATCACCACCACCACCACTAGCCTCCTGCCCCACCACCATCACCACCACCACCACCACCACTAGCCTCCTGCCCCACCACCCCCACCAGCACTATAACCTGCCTCATCACTACCCAAATTTTTGTCATGAAGGAAAATATTTGCCACTAAATTCTTATCTTTTCATAAATCTCTTATTTCCATTGCACGCTTTGGTACTTGTAGTGTTGTCAGTTATTGTATATATTCTCATTCTTCAGTTTGTTACCACTTATTTTCACTTCTGTTATTAGCCCTATCTCCACTTTTAATTAACCAAGTGTTGATGCTGTCAGTTATTTCCG
>WNGS01165339.1:8630367-8645537 GCA_020271785.1 Procambarus virginalis
ATATATATATATATATATATATATATATATATATATATATATATATATATATATATATATATATATATATGTATATGTATGTATATATATATACATACATACTATATATATATATATATATATATATATATATATATATATATATATATATATATATATATATATATATATATATATATATATATATATTATTATTAAATATGACCGAAAAAGTAAGATTAATAATTCTAACACGAACTTTTCTCGATTTTCCTTATGTTCTTCTTTTTACTGGTGACGGTAAATGAAAAATCAATTCTCCAAAATTCATTTTTATTTCTAGTCCGTCAGACGCGACACTTGAGCGCGTTTCGTAAAACTTATTACATTTTCAAAGACTTTAGTTTATCCACATACAACTTATGACTGAAACAGCATTGGCTATTATACCTGCATTTGGGTGAGGTGATGTAATACAAAATAGTGGGAGGTGAAACAAACTTTCAACAAAACACAGAACACGGAACAATGGGTATAGATTTGCAGAAGATGGGTAAAGATAGAACTGCAGAAGGCCTATTGGCCCATATTTCTTGATGTTTCTATATTGGAGCAGAGTCTTGAAGTGGGTAGAATATAGTTGTGCGTTAATTGGCTGTTGATTGCTGGTGTTGACTTCTTGATGTGTAGTGCCTCGCAGATGTCAAGGCCGCCTGCTGTCGCTGTATCTATCAATGATTTCTGTGTTGTTTGCTAAGATTTCTCTGGTGATGGTTTGGTTGTGGGAAGAGATATATATGTTCCTTAATGGAGCCCTGTTGCTTATGCATCGTTAAACGCCTAGAAAGAGATGTTGTTGTCTTGCCTATATACTGAGTTTTTGAAGCTAACAGTCCCCAAGAGGGCATTTGAAGGCATAGACGACGTTTGTCTCTTTTAGAGCGTTCTGCTCCGTGTTGGAGAGTTTCTCATGAGTAGGCTGGCCGTTTTTTTTGGTTTTATAGTAAATCGTTAGTTGTATATTTATACCAGGGAATCTATCAGGACCTAACCAACCACAGATTAGAGAACTACTTAGATTCTGTGACAAAGTTTCACTCACTCAGCAGATATCGGAGCCAACGAGAAATAAACATATTCTCGATCTGGTCTTTACGAACAATGAAGACATTATCAGAGACATTACGATATCAGATACCACATATTCAGATCACAAAGTCATTGAAGTGCAAACGACCATCAATACTCAGAATAGACCTTAAAACGTTGATAAAGCGAGAGGGGCTATTCAGTAAATTCAATTTTAATAATAATAAAAGGATAGACTGGGAGTATAATAAACAGGGAACTTAAAAACAATCCATGGGAACCTGTTTTAAGTAATAAAAGTCCTACAGAAGGAATAGAAAAACTGACTTGGAAGCGTATCAAGTCTGTCTGAAACATGTTCCTTTGAGGAAAGCCACAATGAGATCCAACGTAGAAAGAGAACGCAGAAGACACTATAAACGCAGGAAAAGAATAACGGAATCTGCTTATGCAGACACGAATTTCCCGTCAAGAAGGAATAATTTAAATAGGGAGATGGAAGAAATCGAGCGGAAATTGAACCACTCATATGAAACTGAAGAAAGGCAGTTAGAACAGGAAGCAATTCAGGAAATAAAGAAAAATCCAAATACTTCTTCACATATGCGAAATCAAAGCAAAAAACTACTGCAGTATTGGACCTATTCGTACAAGTGAAGGTCATACACGGAGGATGACAAAGAAATTAGTGAAATCCTAAAGAAAGCAGTATGAGGACATGTTTAGCACTCCAATAAACAACATGAAAGTAGAAGATCCAGACAAGTTCTTTATGCGTGATATCCAATCCCCTGTAAATATAACTGATATCAACACGAGCGCACTAAATTTTGAAAGAGAATTGACAACATGCCCATGCACTCGGCCCCAGGTCCAGACTCATGGAATTCAATATTTATAAAGAAATGCAAAGTGCCGTAGCACTGGCACTCAGTATAGTGTGGAGGAAGAGCTTGGACACGGGAGAGATACCAGATTCACTTAAAGTGGCAGACATAGCCCCTCTACACAAGGGAGGTACCAAAGCATTGGCAAAGAATTATAGACCAGTTGCACTGGTCTGACATCGCACATAATAAAGTATTGAGAGAGTGATTAGGAGTCAGGTCACCTTTTTCATGGAGACCAATGACCTTCACAACCAGGCCAACATGGATTTCGAGCGGGAAGATCGTGCCTCTCACAGCTACTTGAGCACTACGCAAAGTCACTGAGGCATTAGAAGAAAAACAGTATGTTGATGTGATATACACGGACTTCGCAAAGGCTTTCGATAAATGTGACGATGGCGTGATAGCACACAAAATATGAAGTCAATGGGAATAACCGGTAAAGTAGGACGCTGGATACTCAGTTTTCTGTCAAACAGGACTCAGCGAGGTAACGGTCAACCATATAAACTAGTCTTGTGAGGTGAGCAGTCCTGGCACACTGTTCTGATAAATTCTGTTCTGATAAACATCTTTCCTAAATTCCTCCACATTGGTTTTTCACTCAATTGTAAAATGAAGTTTGTCTAGCAAATCTATGTAAATGACTTCATTGGTTCATAAATTGATTAATTATAATGGTTCATGCAAGAGGGAAAAGCTGTGTGTTTGGAAGTTGTCATTCATAGTTGCTAGGTTTACAGAACAGCACCTCCTCCAAAAATATTAGTGGATTGTTTTTGGTAAATGGTTGTCTGCATCTTTGTCTATTGTCAGTGAAGCTATTTTCCTAATTTCCCCTCTATTAATGTAGGTTACATGTGCCCCTTTAGAGGGTCTTGTGCTTTTGGTAGCCTTTTGCTTTTTTGCATGCTTTTAGTTGTTGAGCTTTGCCAATGTCACACACACACTTTCTTTTACTTTATTTTTTTTGTTGTACTTTATTATATTTAACTCATCATGTATCAGAAAGTCAGTCATGCATGCTCGTAAAAAGAGAATACCAGCATTAATTTTTTAATAATTTTTAAATGAAAATAGCTGTCATTAAAACTTTCCTATTATCCTTTTTCTCTACCAAAATGAATGCAGAGTTAAGTACAGTATTCTTAAAACTTCATTGATGGTCCTAGGCTCCTCACAGTTGTTTGTTGAGTGAGACTGGCATGTTTGCTGTAGTGTGTGGTGCATGTGGTGGTGTGTTCTTGCAGTGGGGAGAGTGGTTTGGAGGGCTCTCGTCGCTCTTCCTTGGACCACCCTTATGCAGTACAGTTACGGAGGAGATCCTACGTAGGCCGAGATCCACGAGAGCGAGCCTCCCGAGATCCACGAATGGACTTGCGCAGAATGAGCCTATACTTGGAGCCTGGCACCTGGCGTTCTGCTAACGATCCTGGAACACTACCTTCGACACCCCCACGCCGCATCTCCATGGGCCCAGACTCTTTTACACAACCTTACAGGATGACTGACTCGCTTACTGAGATCCAGAGTGATATCCAGCGTTTGTCTCACCAGCAACAGCAGATTCAAAGCCTTATGCACAATGGAATGAATCCACCAAGCAACCCAGCTATTCATCAAGCACCACCACATGGTCAATTTTATCTTCATGACCAGGTTAGCTTATTTAGCAGTGTTAACTTCTACTTCATGATTAGTCTAATGTATACAATTATTGGAATGTAAGATGAGAGCAGTGACAACTTGATACATAAAATTTAGTAAATGATTTTGAATACATTGCACTATGTAACACAATTTTTGTCTCTCGGGTAGTAAGTGTTATGTTCTATTTGCTTATACAGTACTGGCAGTACCACCAAAGTATAGAAAAGGGCTGTTATTCCCTCCAGTCTTTGCTTTGACCTTTGCATTAGACAGCTTAGGGAAGATGTCCAATGCCTCTAGAACTGTGGTAAATTGTCACAGCTCTAGTTAAGGCGCTGGCAGCTTTCAAGTTAACTTACAGAATTCTTCACTAAGATGACATAGGCAAAGGTCAAAGGAAAGTTTGAGGGGGAATAATAGCCAGTTTCTATACTTTGGTGGTATAGGCAAGTAGAAAATACTACTACCCAAAGACCACAAAAAATTATGTAGTGCTATGCAGTGAATTAAAGGAATGCATGGTAATAATGTTAAGTAGATCTGGGTGTGGTTTAGAAATTGGTAGAGGATTGTGAGTGATTGGTGGGATGAGGAATTGGGAAGAACAGTTAATGACAAATGAAAGAAGTGTCTCTTATGGATTTAAAGTAAGAAGAAAGAGAATGAAAGATAAATGATTGATTGTAAAAAGTATATTTAAGTTCGTGGATTACAAAACAACAAGTTTGAGTTTAAAAGCTGGAGAACAAAATATATAATGGTTAACTGCTTTGTAAACAAAGATGTACATCAGTACTTTTGACAAGAGGGGCAAGATAACCATCGGAGAAATTTAACTGACATAGAAATTAGTTATAGTTGGAGAGGACTTAGTCTAATCTGTGAAATTAAGGAAAGTAGTGCTGTTGTGAATGAGATTGACTTTGCTGGTGTGAGGATGATGGTAAAATATATGATAAGATGTCAATGAGAAAAAATGCAACAAAAAAGTTAAAATGTTGACAAGCAGCAGTATGAAATGTTTAGGGAACATTTGCCAGAAGACCTAGCACAGTGACAGTTGAATGTGCGCAGCAAGTGGACGGTATCTAAATATAAGTGAGCACAGGGAGTAAGTGTGCCAAAGTGTGATTATTAAATGTCTTAATTAAACATATCTGAGAAATTATTTTATTTTGTGAAGCGGGTTGAGGGAGGTATTTGCAGTGAGGCTGTGGCGAAGGCATTCCATTAGAACCATAAGGTGTTTAGGATCTTTATGGGTCTAAACAAATATAATATACTGGGGGTATTTTCTTTGAGGAATGTTTTTAAGTGCATGTTAGGGAAAGAAAATTGTTGACAATAAAAAAACTGGTTAGGGGGATAGAGACGAGAGGGGATGAGGTTTAGTATTGCATGGGAGTGATTGTTCCAGGTCTGAAGTATAGCATGTGTGTGTGAAATGTGCTCTCTGAAGTATTTTTAGAGCAGTATAAATTTTTGATGTGAGGTGCTTATGTATTTGGAGGATATATCAACTAAGGAATGATAATTATGAAAAAATAACGAGTGGAAAAGGTGTAACTCATAAGATTGAGCAGTGTGTAATTACCCAAGTGTAGTTAGAGGATGAGAGCTATGCTCGTGGTGGCCAGTCTTCCCAGTACTGTCATATAACACTTTGAAACTACTGGTGGTTTTGGTCTCCGTGTGCTAGGGTTACACTGTAATGCAAATGTATGATGAATATTGAGGAAAGCATAATTAGTAACTTTGAGAGTTGGGGCAAGAAAAGGAGCCTGAGAACATGGGTATTTACTAAATATAACCTGATTGAACCAGTAAATTATTTTGTAATGTACTGAATAGAGTACTTTACATAGCACTCATGAAACGACTGAAATGCTGCTGCTGCTATTTTGGTGGCATGTGACAGCACACCGTTGGGTTCATGTGATGCATGCAATAATGGAAGGGGCATTATTGATGCTTGCAATAATGGAAGGAGGTTGACAATATCTTTTTCTCATGAGAGTTGCTAATTGCTCCATGAAAGTGAGACACAGGGTAGTGATTTTTTCTGGTAATTGTTTCCAAATGACAGCTGGTAGCAATTGTTTTTACTTCCAATATATCATATGTATTATTATTTAACATAATGATATATACACTCTCACTTAGATCCTTCTCTTTGCATACTCAAGATACTCCCACTTCCTGGCATCCCCAAATGCTGGCCCTCTTCATACCCACATGCCGGCACCTCCATGCCCACGTGCCGGCACCCACCATGCCCACGTGCCGGCACCCACCATGCCCAGTGCCGGCACCCACCATGCCCACGTGCCGGCACCCACCGTGCCCACGTGCCGGCACCCACCATGCCCACCATACCGGCACCCACCATGCCCACGTGCCGGCACCCACCATGCCCACGTGCCGGCACTTACCATGCCCACGTGCCGGCACCCACCATGCCCACGTGCCGGCACCCACCGTGCCCACGTGCCGGCACCCACCGTGCCCACACATACCGGCACCCACCATGCCCACGTGCCGGCACCCACCATGCCCACGTGCCGGCACCCACCATGCCCACGTGCCGGCACCCACCATGCCCACATGCCGGCACCCACCATGCCCACATGCCGGCACCCACCATGCCCACGTGCCGGCACCCCACCATGCCCACGTGCCGGCACCCACCATACCCACGTGCCGGCACCCACCGTGCCCACGTGCCGGCACCCACCATGCCCACGTACCGGCTTTTTGTCTCTTTGTAGGTTGCCTTCGATTTTTGATCGGGTTGTTTTGTCCTTTCTCTCTTGGTTGTTTCCGGACCGTCATCTTATGCCAAATACTGTCGCCTTGATTGTGCGGCGCTCATGAGTCGCTGCAGCTTTCATTTGGGGTGGATGTCACTTCTGTTCCATTCTGCAAGCTTTCTTGGGCGAAGTTTCACCTCCGTCCTGCTCATGCGCCGCCTGAGCCATCCTGGTCGTTGGACCAGGTGCTCTCTTTTCTCTCTTGTTCTCAGTTTGTGGTGGCCCCCTCGTTTCAGGACTGTTTTTCTAAGGCTGTTTCTTGTTAGCATTGGCCTTTGATGGTCGGGTCGGGGAGCTTCATGCTCTCCTCCGGTGCAGGGGTTTCTGCTCTTTCGGTCCTGGTCATCATTTCCTTCATTTGCAGCCTTCTCCTTTTTTTCTGGCGAAGAATGAGTCTGCTGCTTTCTGAAGGGGGTCTTTGGGTTGTTGATGCTTGGTTGGTTCGGCCGGGGGTGCATCGTGTTTTGTGTCCAGTTGCGGCTCTTCGCCGTTATCTGCGCGCCACGGCCTCTGTGGCATGGGACGTGCTATGGGTGGACCTGGTCTTCCTTCTTCCCTGCTGCAGGTCGTGGGTCTCCCAAGTCATCCGCAGGATTATTTGTTCCAGCCAGCCTGCGGTCTATCCCTGTGCCCAGAACGTTCGTAGGTTAGCATCTTTGGCTGCTGTTTTGGGGAATATGTCCTGGGCTAACATTCAGGGCACGTGGGTTTTTGGAGATCGAACAGGGTCCTGGCCGTACTGTATCTCGTTAATGTTCCTGGGCCTTCTCAGGCTTGTATAACCTTGAGTCGCAGGTTGCAGCCAGTTGTCTCGACTTCAAGTTGAGGTGCGAGTGACAACCGCCTCCCGGGTAAGTCCCTCTTTTTCTTTATCTTTGGTTCAGTAGCTCCGGGGAGCCGAGGGGCTCTCCACAGAAAACCAGCGTTGAATGTAATGAAACGCCATTTTTCTGGGCGAGACCCGGAGGGTCCACAGCGTACCTCCATCGTATCAGTCGGCGTTTTTATTTTTTTTTATACAGCATCTGAACGGAGTAGAGTTTCCAGCGTGGAGGTCTGGGACCCGTCCCCCTTCCGGGGAGAGGGGGGGATGTGCAGTTGAATGTAATTATCTAAGTGTAGTTACAGGATGAGAGCTACGCTCGTGGTGTCCGTCTTCCCAGCACTCTTTGTCATATAACGCTTTGAAACTACTGACGGTCTTGGCCTCCACCACCTTCTCACCTAACTTGTTCCAACTCTACCACTCTGTTTGCGAAAGTGAATTTTCTTATTTCTTCGGCATCTGTGTTTAGCTAGTTTAAATCTATGACCTCTTGTTCTTAAAGTTCCAGGTCTCAGGAAATCTTCCCTGTCGATTTTATCAATTCCTGTTACTATTTTGTATGTAGTGATCATATCACCTTTTTTTCTTGTCTTCTAGTTTTGCATATTTAATGCCTCTAACCTTCCTCGTAGCTCTTGCCCTTCAGTTCTGGGAGCCACTTAGTAGCATGTCTTTGCACCTTTTCCAGTTTGTTGATGTGCTTCTTAAGATATGGGCACCACACAACAGCTGCATATTCTAGCTTTGGCCTAACAAAAGTCATGAACAATTTCTTTAGTATATCGCCATCCATGTATTTAAAAGCAATTCTGAAGTTAGAAAGCGTGGCATAGGCTCCTCGCACAATATTCTTTATGTGGTCCTCAGGTGATAGTTTTCTATCTAGAACCACCCCTAGATCTCTTTCTTTATCAGAATTCTTTAAGATTTCTCACATAATATATAGGTTGTGTGGGGTCTATGTTCTCCTATTCCACATTCCATAACATGGCATTTATTAACATTAAATTCCATTTGCCAAGTGGTGCTCCATATACTTATTTTGTCCAGGTCTTCTTGAAGGGCATGACAATCATCTAAGTTTCTTATCCTTCCTATTATCTTAGCATCATCAGCAAACATGTCATATAATTCTGTATACCAACTGGTAGATCATTTATGTAGACAATAAACATCACTGGTGCAAGAACTGAACCCTGTGGTACTCCACTTGTGACATTTCTCCAGTCCGATACATTGCCTCTGATCACTGCCCTCATTTTTCTATCAGTCAGAAAATTTTTCATCCATGTTAGAAGCTTACCTGTCACCCTCCAATATTTTCCAGTTTCCAGAACAACCTCTTATGTGGAACTCTGTCGAAAGCCTTTTTAGGTCCAGATAGATGCAGTCAACCCAACCATCTCTTTCCTGTAATATCTCTGTTGCTCGATCATAGAAACTGAGTAAATTCGAACACAGGATCTTCCAGATCGAAAACCATACTGTCTGTCTGATATTATATCATTCTCTCCAGGTGTTCTACCCATTTAGTTTTAATTATTTTTTCCAATATTTTGACTATTACACTTGTCAATGATACCGGTCTATAGGGGGTCTTCCCTGCTTCCACTTTTGTAGATTGGAACTATGTTAGCCTTTTTCCACACATCAGCTACACTCCTGTAAACAGGGATGCCTGAAAAATCAGTTGAAGAGGAATGCTGAGCTCAGGTGCACATTCTCTCAGAACCCATGGTGAACTCCATCTGGACCAACTGCTTTGTTCTTACTTAGCTCCTTGAGCATTTTTTCCACTTCGTCTCTAGACACCTCTATGTGCTCTATGTTGTTCTCTGGAATTCTTATTGTGTCTGGTTCCCTGAAGATTTCATTTTGTACAAACACACTTTGGAACTTTTCGTTTAATGTTCACACATTTCCTTTTCATTTCCGTGAATCTATTTCCCATTTCAACCTCTGAATATTATCCTTTACCTGCAATTTGTTGTTTATGAATTTATAGAATAGACCTGGTTCTGTTTTACATTTGTCTGCAATCCCTTTTTCAAAATTTCTTTCCGCCTCTCTCCTCACTGCCGTGTAGTTGTTTCTCACATCTTTGTATCGCTGGTATGTTTGGAAGTTTGGCCTCTTCCTGTATTGATTCCATTTTTGTGTCTTTTGGTCTCTGGCCCTCTCGCAATTTCTGTTGAACCAATCCTGTTTCCTAGTTCTGCATCTCTGTTTTGGTATAAATATTTTTGTGCCTTTATCATATATTTCACAAAACTTGACATACATCTCATTCACTTCCTTGCCTAGCAACAAGTCTGTTCAATTATACTCACTAAAAATTTCTAAGGTTGCCATAATGTCCTCTCCTGAAGTCAGGTTTTTCAATTGCTTCAACCTTCTTATTTTCTTCCAGATTATAATGCATTGCATACTTTATTCCCAAAAAGACACGGTCACTTTTACCCAAGGGATGTGCGGCATTTATGGTGACGTGATACTTGTTTCCTTGGTTTTGATTGGGGAGTTCTGTTGCAAGTTCGGCTTTCAGTTTGCAATTTATTTGATCAGCAGTAGTTTGTTTTGGAATTGCTACCTTTCTGGGTGCCTGACCTGGTAGATGGCAGACAAAGACTGCTTCCAATTACACGGGGGTGTCTTTAGGCCATTGCTCTTTGTGCCTGTTGGGGATTATGCTGCACTGGCATGATTTTATCATTTTGGTGAATCTCAAAGAAAATAGTTTAAGGGAGCTCAACCAAACTAATTTAGAGAAGAGTAATATCAGAGTAAACATGATCATTATGCATCCTGTCCTAATAGTAGAAATTAACATTTTGACGCATACTTTACCCAAGGCCAAAAATCGTCGTACTAGAAAATCGGAGCAGCTTGCGAAATTGAGTCCCATTTTCTGTTTTGGGTTCTCTGGTAGGTTAGGGTAAGGGCACTTTAGTACGACTATTTCTTGACATTGTTAAACTTAAGTAGGACGGGCTGCATTATGTATACTGAGGAAATAAAACAAGTTTGGGTGGAACACACTTTACCAGATAAAGGATAAAAGAATGAGATGATATGGATGGAAGTTAGACGTGTAAACGAGTCAGATGAGAAAATAGCAAAGTGCAGCGTGTGTGGTCAACATATGGAATGTACTAGAAGTAGTTGTGGAAGTCATTCTTAGATTAGGTGATAGTGCCAACTACCGAGTTTAACTTTTTTGGCAAGAGAAGAGTGAGAAAGCGTGATCATTTTATTACTATAATAATATTGCCATACACCTTATGTTTTATGAATATAATGAATTTATATAGCAGGGCAGCCCAGTGCGACGCATGTGGGGCCAGCAGCCTGGAAGTGATGGGTATGCATCCATGTCCCCAGCCACCAGACGTGCTCAGTGGGGGCCTGCAAGGTACTGAAGCTTCTTGAGCTTAGTTTAATAACTGTTAATGCTTCCAATTTGTTTCCTGGAAGAATCCTCTATCCCTTTTTTTCACTCTGCTTATTTTTGTTTTCTTTTCTTTCTGCTTTGCTTTGTTTTTATTATTTTTAAGGCTATGTCAGTCATGGATTCAGTTTTCATATGAAATAGATTTTAGAATATGGAAGTTATATGAAAACATAATTTTGACAGATAGCAGAGGAGTAAAATTAACTCCACTGGTTAAAAGAATTTAGTATTTCTGTAGAGCCCCCCTTCGGTTCCATGGAGCTATACTGCGCTGATGTGTATATATATATTAGACCGTGGCAACAGTCAGTTGATGGAGTTCTAGGCATATCGGGGACCAGAGCCAGAACCTGGCCCCCTCAAATGACTCATGAGGAGCAATGGTGTATAGACATCCCCCATGTAGTTGGAAGCAGTCTATGTCTGCCATCTACCAGGTCAGGCACCCAGAAAGGTAGGAATCCCAAAACAAATTACAGCTGGTTAAAAATTACAAACTGAAAGCCGAACAAGCAAGCAGGACTCTGCAATCAGGAAATATGCAAACAAGCATGACATCACCACAGCCGCTGCATCACTTTCTGCACCGCTTCCTTCTCCCTCCTCCCTGGAAGGGGGAAGGGGACCCCAGACCTCCCATGTCAGCTACCCAACCCCAGTTCTGAAGCTGTTGTGTTGGGTGGCAGTCGATTGACTCTGGCTCCAATCCTTGAGCAGTGCTGTGCCTTGTGGTGTTGTGTCATGGTGTGCAAGCCAGGTGTAGTTCTAGAAGTACTGGGGCTACATGCTCCGAGGGTCACCTTCCCTTGGTGCTCTGTAAGTACTGCCCTTGCAGTTTGGGATTATCTTCCACAAATTGTTCGGGAACTGCCTCCGCAGGGTTCTTTTGCTGCTTGGTGGTTGCCTGCCCTTTGGGTCAACTGGGTTTTTTCCTACCACTGTCTAGCCTTGGGGTGGAGGTAGTATCGTCACTGGCAGGGGCATAAGGTACTGTGCTTCTGTCTTCTAATACTCATTGCCGCCAGTTCCTTTTGTCCTGGAGATGTTGTGCTTTTGTGGAGTGTTTATTTTGTTTTGTTTTGCCTGGTGGGGGTCTGCCTGGTGTAGCTTTAGGACCACTTGTATTATTTGGGTGGCCCTCCGCTAGGTCCCCGTGATTGCACACGTCGAGGGGTTCATCATTTTATTTGTTTGGTAGTTTTGGGATAACCAGTTAGCAGTACCTTGCCTGGGCTTCCCTTAGCAGTCAGCCTAAAGACCCTGGAAACCCCGAATGGGGTTAATTGGACCAATGGATGAGTCCTCTGAGTCCCATCTCGCTTTGTGTGAGTTTGAAGGTGGCTCTGTCCCCTTGTCTTAAGGTGACGCTCACCGGTTTTGCTTCCGCCATGCTGCCTGTTGGGTCGATGATTGTTTTGACCTGGAGTCATGTGACGCGTGTTGTCTGTACGTACTCCAGTTCACCCAAGCCACTGTTAATGATATGTGGGTGCAGGCAACTATGGCGTTGTATGCTAGATTTAGGTTGCTGCAACGCGCTAGGTTGGTTGCGGCCCCGGATGCCCCGAGATTGCCCTGTTTTGCTTATAGAAACCCGGACTTGGGGGGTTGGAGTCGCTTCGGCTCTAATTCTGTCCGCTATACCAGTCCTTCCCCCTCTGTTGTTCTTCCGGTTCCCATCCCCCCTCCCCCTTGCTTCCGGCTCCGAAGCGTCTGAGGGTTTCAGAGTCGGGGCAGGGTCTAGCCGGTGTTGAGACTCGGGTGGTCTCGGGGGTATCTCCTGGGGTTGCGCCGGAGGCATTCAATCCTGTTCCTCCAGCCGTGCTGTATAGTTCTGACCAGTTGGCTCCCTTCTTTAGTGTTTTGTACGTCTGCTCTGGCTTTTACTTGTGGGGCTGGGGCTTTGTGGGAAACGACTCGGCCCTGGGTCCTGTTGTGGAGGTTTCCGGGGTTGGGGAGGGGTTGCCTGGGGGGCCTAGGCCCCGTTTTGCTCCTGCTCCCTTCGATTTTTGTACTCTCGGAGCGGGGCTTGCAGTTCCTTTGGGTGGGATTTTTCCTTCCCCCGTTGTGTTCTATAGGTCTTGGGTCTACCCTCCCTGAGTTGGATCCGTGTCCCTTCAGGTTTGTCGGTTCCGTCATTCCTAGGGGTGCTTTTCGCCTCCCTTTTCCTCTCCTATTTCACGCTTCTGTCCAATACTGTTCCCTTTGTATCGGGATCCCTGCACATCCCTGGTCTGGGGTGTCTTTGGGCCCGTGTGTGCCTCTGTGCATTTGTGCTTCTCTGTCATGGTTCTTGTTGGTTCGTGAACCTCTTTGGTATTGTACTGTACTTCTGTTATTGGAATGTCTGTTGACTTCCGGTGAGGTTTCCCTCTAGTCTTTCTTTTGTCTTCACATCGTCTCTCCTTCCTGTTTCGACATTCCTCATATTCGTTACATATGTCTTGCTGGTGTATGTACGATGTGTGTGCATACTGACTGGTGTGTTGCATATGGTGTAGTGTGCTACATATGTACACTGGTGTACGAACCGTGCCACCCAATAGGCGGGTGGTGTGTTTGTACCTCAAGCACTTGGGCCGGGATGATCGTTTTGTTTCTGGGTGCGTACACATGTGTTGGGTTATCCGCATTCTGCTCACGGATTCTACGCCGTTTTCTCTCCAATTATCTCCGTTCCTAACCCCCTGGATACTCGGGGTGTTCTGGATTTTGTGTGGACCGATCTTCTAGTTCTTTTCTCAGCTTGCAAGTCTGGGGCGGCTCTGAGTGGCTCCTCCTCCGCCTCTGTACTGCGTGCACCTCGTCTTCTCCTACTGGGCATGCACCTCTGGACATTCTCCATTAAGGATGCTCCTGTTATATTGCATGGCTCTGCTGTCATGACACGGTAGTGTGTGTGTATTCTGCAGGTGAGATTTTACTGTCTGGCGACTGTCGGCCAGGTGCTGGTTCTCGCTGTTTGGTGGGGTACTCACCTAGTTGTACTTTGCCTAGTTGTGCTTGCGAGTTGTTGAGATCTGGGTCTTTGGTCCAATGAGAGGGTAGTGTCATTGGCACCTGACAGGGTGCCAATGGTATTGTGTGTTAGGTATTGTGTATTTTGCTTGGACACTTTGCGTGTGTCTTACAGTGACTACTTTGTCTGTGTATCTTGGTCTGTGCTTATTGGCTATACTGTTGTTAGGTGCTGGGGTGGGCCTCTGTCCATGTTCAGTTCCCTGATTTTGGACTGCCCCGGCATTCAGTTTTGGTACTAGGTTCTTTCACTTTTTCCTTGTATCTCACTGCAAGTTTCTGTATTGTAATGTCTGAGGAGGTTGTGGACTTCCAATCAACCGCTCCTGCCCTACTAGTTCCTTTTATTGGGACGGGTAGCTAGGATTCTCGGTCCTGGCTCCAGCTTTTCTTTGTCCTGCGGTTTGTTCCTGCGTCGTTCTCCTCCTGTATGACTGGAGATGCGTGCCTCATTCGTCCCTGCTGGAGTTGGTTGCACTGCTCCTTTGGGTTGTGGGTTTGCTGTTTTTCGCTTCACTTCGTGCGCCTTAGTTCGTGGTGCTCGTTTTCCTCGTTGACTTCTGCCTGGGCCCTGGCTCTTCGGCGTTTGGCCTTGTTGGTCCTTCAGGGGTCCTGGGGGGCGGGGGATTTCCTCCCAAACGGGGCATTTCTTCTCGCCCAGGTTGGTTTCTTTTTCAGCTCGTTGGGATTGGGTTCCTGGTTCCCTGGCAGCCGTTCTTTCTGATTTTTGCCAGCCTTGGTTAGGGGCGCTGCCTTCCTCGGTTTCCGATCCTGAGGAGCTTCCTGCGGCTCCGCTTCTTTTTGCGGATCGGATTCTTCCCCTTGAGTCTTCGCGTTCGGTTTTTGTCTCGAGTTCTCGTTCTTGTGTGGGCGCTGGTGGCTTCATTGTTGGTCTCCCACCTGCGTGTTTCGTCTCGGTGGCAGTGTATCGTTTTTCTGGCGGTCCTTCCGGTTTTCCTATCACTGCGAAGGGTTCTTCGGTCTATGATAGGGTTGTCTTGTCTTTCTCTTCGGGGTTGTTCCAGGACCGTCGTCTGGTGCCGTGTACTGTCGCCCCATCTTGGGTGGCGGTGCCGCTGTAGCTTGCGTTGGGTGTTGCCGTTCCTTCTGCCCCATTCCGCTTACTGTTTGTGTGTTGTTTCACCTCCGGACCTGCTCTTGCGCTTTTAGAGAAATCCTGGTTGCAGGCGAAGAGTCACAATACGTGGCTGAAGTATGTGACCAGACCACCACTATTGAAGGGATGACGACGTTTCGGTCCGTCCTGGACCATTCTCAAGTCGCTTCTGGTGGCCCGGGTGGTCTATTTTCTTTTCCCGGTTTCATGATCCCTTCGGTTCTGGTGCATTTTTTTCAAGTCTCCTTCTGTTGGTGTTCACCTCTAGGGGTCGGGTTGGGGAGTTTACTGGCTCTCCTCCGGCGCTTGTGTTTTTTCTGCTTCGTTGGGCCTCGTGGTA
>WNGS01165339.1:8645562-8664768 GCA_020271785.1 Procambarus virginalis
GTGTCTGCGGCACCAAAATGCATGGACGCATTTTGGTTTGCCAGTGTTTCTTTCCTTTCCTCCTTCCTGCTCGGGGTTCAGGTCATCTGAAGGGTCCTTGTGTTTCGTCTATGGTATAGTTTTTTATTAGGGCGCGTGGCGTCTGCCTTCTGGATCCTTCTCTCTTTTCCTTATCTGTGGTGAAGTAGCTCCGGTGAGCCAATGGGCTTTCCGCCAGAAAAACAGCGTTGAATATAGTGAAATGCCATTTTCTGGGTGAGTCCCGGAGGCTCCCAGGCATCCCTCCCTCCCTCCCCGGTCGGCGGATTTTTTCGCGTATTTTGACATCCAGCCTAAGAACTGAAGGTTGGGTCGCCGGCAGGTGGGTATGGGGCTCCCCCTCCGATGGAGGGGAGGTTGCGCAGACAATGGGGCGGCGACTTGATGACGTTATGCTAGTTTGCTAATTTTTGTTTGGGGAATTCTGTCTGCTTGTTCGGCCTTCGGTCGCAATAGTTTTTCCAGAATAGGGGTTTGTTTTGGGGCCTTTCTTGGTGTCTGTCCTGGTCGATGGCAGACATAGAATGCTCCTAACCACGGGGGGTCTATAGGCCATTGCTCCTCGTGCCTCTTTTGAGGGGGCCAGGTTCTGGTTCGTGGTCCCTGGTAGGCAAGAACTCCATGCATTGACTGCTGTCAGAAAGATATACATATCCATTCAGCCTGGATAGTTCCGGGGAGCCTCCAGAACTCGCCCAGAAAATGGCGTTTCATTACATTCAACGCTGGTTTTTTGGGTGCCTTCCCCTGTCTATGGCAGACATGACAAAACTCTACATTTAGAGAGTGCTCATATGACCATTGCTCCCTCCACCTCTCTGAGTGAACCAGGTTCTGGTGGTGGTTTCTGGAAGATACACAGCCGTCTATGGACTGATGACACCAAACTAATTTGGCACACGTCAGTTTGATACCTTCAGGAAGCTGACTGGGCTTGTTCAGAAAATAGCATTTCATTTCATTTCAATTAACGCTGGTTTTTACCTCCTACCTTCCACTCCTACTCTTTAACGTGCATCTACATTTCCTTTTCTATAATTTGTTTTCATTAGTATTATTCCTGTATGTTATGTAAATAAATAATCCTGTACTGACCATTCTTTGAAGTTTTGACCTGGACTTGAGAAACCTAGGCAACTGCAAGACACACACAGCATTAACACTTTTGTTGCCTGACTGAAGACACAAATGTGCACATTACTCTAATCCCTTAGTGGCTCATTCATTTCCTTGAAAACATGATCTTCCTCACTTGTTGCTGAACACAATGTGCAATGCAGCGACGACAAAATTTGCCTCGTGATCTTTATTTTGGTTTAATGTTTTTGAGTTGGTTCTCCGGTAAAAATTTGATGTACAAATGTTGAATAATAATTAGTTTTGAAGTAAATTAAAGATGAAGTTTTCCCACTTGGTTTCTTTGTACATGTAATATTATTTTACACATCTTAAATATTTGATGGTAAATTATTTCTTTATTTATAAAAGTCATCATATTGTCTACTTTCATTTAAATTGCCAGCAAATTAACCTTATTGTGGTCACAATTTATATAAGTCTTGCATGTTATTTTTTCTGAAGACTTTGAGGCCTAGCTTTTGTTATTACAATATTTACCCATATCAACTTGTTGGACATTTAAACTAGTCCAGTTGTAGTACTCAGTTAATGATAAGCTTGTTAAATAAGTCTCATAGTTTGTATTTTTGGAAGAGAAGTTAGTCTTCAGATAAAAAGGGGAATCCATCTGATAATGTTTGGTTCTGGTTCTTCATTTGATCTCTGTCCAAGACAAAAACAGTTTTCCTGACTTAAATATGCACATGAATTTATGATGAATACAAGTATGCACATCTCATACTTGTATTATCTGTGAGCAGAGCACAAGTAATCCCCTACTTCCTTCCTTCCTTCCTGGTGAAGGGCAGTGAAGCTTTACATTTAGAGGGCAGGACTTATGATTAACCTAATAATAAATCTCCTTGGCTGCCCCCACTAGACCAGCTAAAAAATCTCGGGTGGACTCAGATGTGTGTAGCAGCTCTTGTTGCGAGGACTGTGAATGTGACTCCTACTGCTGCACAACCAGTGAAGGAAATGACAAAGTGAACTCTCTTTCCTCGCTCGTCAACGTGTCTGAGGTCTCCCACATGCCAATATCTGATGATGATCAGGCCAACCAAACTGTGACCACAATAATATCTGACATGGAAAAATCCATAGAAAACAATACCAAAGCTAAAACAAGCAGACCATCTGGACTGTTTCGTCAGCTGTCAGTGTTAATGCGAAATACTAAGAAAAAACTAAAATGAAGTATGACTTAGCCATAATAAACTCTTGTGTAGATACTCTAGTAAATTTAAATGACTTCTTGATAGTGACAGACATTAATAAGTGAAGTGACAAACTATTTAAAGTTCAGATCTTATCCTGTAGAGATTTTTTTTTACAAAGATGCTGACATTTCATTGCCTGACTTATAGTTAGCCTTGGACAATTAGATTAAATTTAACCCAGTCGGTGTGATCGGAGATCATCCACCATAGGTAAGTGTTTGTAGCGGTGACAATCGCCTACTTGGCTGACTTTAGACTTAATATTGGATTTGAGGTGTTGCATGCATTCATTTAAGTTTCTGTGAATGAGTTATCTGTAGCAAAAGAAATTCAAAATGCAATATTAAATGCATGCATGTTTTCTCTTTATCAAGCAATAAATCTAGTAACTTTAATACTGATATTCAGCAAATTGTCAGCTTAATGTATAGGCTATATAATTGATTATATGAGGTATTACTGTAAACTACTGTGATGAGCTAGTATGCTTTCAGTGATTGAGAACTACGGTTAAAGTAAGCACATAAGACTGCCAGTATGCTACAAAAACAAGCGTGGATGGAAACACATCTCAATTATTTACATGTTTTTAATTAAGCAGTGGTTTACCTCACCACTTTTTCTCAATATCAGTATAACTCCTACTTTCTTTGTGGAATTCATGTAAGCATTTTTGGTGCTTTTGTTTAATTAATATTTGTAAAATTATGGACATGTACTCGGCTTCATAACCTGGTGAGGGTTATAAAGTTTTTGTTGCTGTATTTGGGCTTATTGGCTGTCTCCTTGCAATAGATATACTTAGATTTGTTAACTCATGTAATGGTTGATTTATTAATATGATAGTCAAACCAGAATGTGGAAATCTGCAATGGATGTTTCAAGTGTTCCTTCAACTTTCTTTTATCATAAGTGTCTTGGAAAGATCCTACTTAGTGCCATCCCATCAAGAGTAGGGTGTTCTTGACAGCAAAAATAAAGTACTGTACTAGACTGTTAATATTTTGTGTAATGAGTTTTTTTTTTTTTGTGCAGACCTATGATGCCTCAGAGTGATTATATGATGGCTGGCCAGCATCCGAACTACTATCCTGGCTATCAGATGAACCACCCGGCCCAAATGCCTCCACTAAACCAAGTGAACACTCAACCCCAGATGGGCAGCACAGGCCAAGGCTTCATGCTTCATAGTCAAACACAATCTCTACCTCCTCAGGCCATGTATCAGAATGGCCAAGGATTTTATAGTCCTGAGCACCAGTTTAGAGGTTATCCTCCTAATGCACAAACATATGGTTCCAGTAAGTCTTTGTTTTTAGTTTTTAGTTTGGGTAAGAGGGAAACAACGAGTTTTTAATACCATAATTACCGATTCCCTTGTATCATGCACAAAGTCTATGAAGTTATTTTATTTGGAACCTAGTTTGGATTAATATAAACTAACTTTTCTGAGGGGAGCTCCTGCGGCTCCATGGAGCTATCAGGCTAATGTGTGATATATTAGACTGTGGCATGAATCTATGTAGTTCACCCCAACAAAGACCACGAGCCAGAACCTGGCCCTCTCAGAGAGGTTTCATGGAGCAATGACCCTGGATAACTTCCCTGTGGCTGGGGGTTTTCCTTATCTGCCATTGACCAGGGTTAGGCACCCAGAAAGGTAGGCATAACAAAACACACCCCACGTGGTTAGAAAAGTACACCGAAGAAATCGAGAGAGAGGCAGAACTCCCTCCAATCCCAAGGAAACATGCAAACATCACACTCCACTGCCGCTCAGCTTCACTCATCTGTACAGCCCTCCCAACCCCGAGAAGGGGAGAGGGCAGCCCCTGACCTACCCAGCACTCCAGTTTGTTCGCTAATGTCGTCTGGGGCAGACGTCTTCTCTAGCCTCGATTTCGAAGGCCGTGTTTTGCCTTTGTGGCGACCTCTGCAGTGTTGTTGTGTACAGTGGCCAGGTGTCCTTGAGAATACTGGAGCTGCATGCACTTAGGGGAACCCTTCCCTAGGGCATGCACTTAGGTACACCCTTCCCTAGGGCATGCACTTAGGGGCACCCTTCCCTAGGGCATGCACTTAGGTACACCCTTCCCTAGGGCATGCACTTAGGGGCACCCTTCCCTAGGGCATGCACTTAGGTACACCCTTCCCTAGGGCGCCCTGCGAGTACTGCCCATAGCGTGTTTGGGTTCCCTTCCCTGGTGCATTCGAGAAACCATTTCCATAAGGGTTTTTGCTGCTTGGCATTTGCCCCCGCCCTTGGGGCCAGCTGGGGTTTTATCGCCCTTGTTTGGCCCTTGGGTAGGGAGTGGTATCGTGCTGGTTGGGGCGTCATGGTGATGTGCAGTCTGCCTGCCTACCTATGCAGCAGCCAGTTCTTATTTCCTCTGGAAACCACATACTTTTACTGGGTTTTTGTTTTTTGTTTTTCTTGCCTGGTGTGGCTATAGTTCCACTTCTAATAATTAATGGCCCACTGCTTGGCCCCATGATTGTACACGTCGCAGGGGTTTCAATGTTTTGATCTCCCCCCTTTTTAGCTTTGGATCTTAACCAGTTAGAAATACCTTGCCCAGGCTTCACGTAGCAGTCAGCTTATGGGCCCTGGAAAACCCTGTCAGGGCTCAGTGGATTTATGGATGCATCTTTCAAGTTCCAGCCCGCCTCATGCGGGTTTGAAAGTAGCTGTGTGCCCTTGTCCCAGGGTGACAGTCGCCTCTTTTGCCTCTGTCATGCTGCCTGTTGGGTCAACGACACCTTTGACCTGGAGTCTTGCAGGATATGTCCTCTGCTTGTTTTTTGTTGCTAGGCTTTTGCCCCGCCCTTGGAGCCGTTGGCCCCAAGGGCAGGGCAAATAATAGGCCACTATTATGATGACATTGCTGTTAGGGTACAGGCAGCATCTGCGTGGCTTGCTAGGTTCAGTTTTTTGCAATACGCTAGGTTGGATTCCCACCCGGATGCCCCGCTTTGTTTATAAGGACCCAGACCTGGGGGCGTTAGTCGCTTCAACTGTCGAGGCCTCTGGGTCCCACCAACAGGCCCCCTTCTTTTCAGCCTTTTTCCTGGACTGCTCTGCCCCAGGTCCCGACTTGGGAGATCCCAGGGCTGGGGAGCAGTCAACATGGGGGCCTTGGGCCCCCTTTCATCCCACTTGGGTGTTGGTGCCCTCTTTGTAGGACTGCTTGTTGCAGGGGTAGGGGGTTTTCTTACTCCCCCTTCCCTGTATGAGTGTGATTTGGGGTCGGCTCCTCCCCGGGTTCGGTTTCAGGCTTTCTTGGGTTCCTCAGCTCAGTCTTTCTAGAGGTTTTCTGCTTCTCGTATCTCCCCTCAGGAGGTTCGGAAGGCTCTTGCTGCATACCTCCTGCGAGACCTGGATTCCACTTCCGTGATTGATCCGTCCTTATTTGAATTCAGTTCTTCTTCCCCTTATTGGGTGCATTTGGAGGTTCTGGAGTCTTTTTGACTGGCAGATTGTCCATTCTTTTCATTGGGGGCGTGGCATGGGTTCTGTCGGACCCGCACGCTTGAGTGGCGCGAAACTTTTACCGTTTTGCAGGTTTACCTGGGGGGATGAGTTTGAGCGCCTTAATGCTTGCTTGTTTGCCCCTGTGCTTTCTCAGGATATTGGCCTTGTGCAGCTGCACATGCATGGCAAACAAGCAAGCAACTCTGGGGCTCACCCAGAAAATGGCGTTTCATTACATTCAACACTTTTTTTTTCAATAAAATAGCAAAGCTGAGGGGTGGGCTTCTTTAAAATAGAATGCCAAGTTCATAAACAAATTTTGCATCACCTTTGCAACCACCCATCACTAAATTCCTTCACCCAAATACCTGCTTGATACCTACTCGATGGGGTTCTTGGAATTGTTCTACTCCCCAAGCCCTGCCCGATGCTAGGCTTGACTCGTGAATGCTTGGTCCAACAGTCTGTTGCTTGGAGCGTCCCGCAGGCCCACATTTCCACCACAGCCCAGTTGGTCTGGCACTTCTTGAAGAAAACTAGCTAGTTTTCTCTTTGAAGATGTCCACAGTTGTTCCGGCATTATTTTTTATACTCGCTGGTAGTATGTTGAACAACTGTGGACCTTTGATGTTTATACGGTGTTCTCTGATTGTGCCTATGACACCTCTGCTCTTCACTGGTTCTGTTCTGCATTTTCTTCCATATCATTCACTCCAGTTTGTTTTTATTTTACACTGTAGATTAGGGACCTGGCCCTCCAGTATTTTCCAAGTGTGTATTATTTGATATATCTCTCTCGTCTCCTTTCTAGTGAGCTTTGGAGAGCTATGACACGATTCAATAGTTTAGATACTTTATTGGTTCCTATGTATGACCCATCACATCACCATAAGACATCATCATCACCTGCATAGATTCAAAGCTGAAATATTCAAGACAAACTGTGGCAGAGAGGAGTACACGAGTAGCCACTTTCCATAATTTAAATAATATGGTTATAAAGCAAAACATATTCTTGTGGTCCTCTCTCTCCCTCCTATTGCTACTACCTCCTGTGACCACTCTTCCTCTTGCAGCCACTCATTCCCATTTTTAAGTGTAATTATTCATTCTTATTTTCATCAACTATATATTTTCAATTGTATGTTAATTATAGGAAGGTCAAGTGTACATATATCTGTATATAGTACATAACAGATTTTGAATACTTCACCCTTTTAATGGCTATTAAGCAACAGCTAGCTGCAGTTACCATCATTCTATCATTGTCCTCATTTGATGTGATTGGAACAAGTTTGTAAATTGATTTTTATTCATATTTTAAATCACATTTTTTAATAATTTGTTAAGCCATGAATCAAATTTTTAAATTATGATGATCTTCATAATGTGTTTACTTCATTTTTGAATACAAATGGCAATTTTTGTCTTAAAAATGTGTTGCAACTTTGGCTGCTTGTTTGCCAGTTGTCACAGAGGCTCAGGAGACCACAGACGTTACTCCCAACATTTAACTTTTCTATGCAGCCCTAGATGTTTATTTTGAGTAAAAGATTAGTTTTTCACTTTGCCTCCAAAGAATCATATTCTCTATTGTAAATTATAAGTTTTGGAGAATTATTATTCTATTTATCATTAGAGATGCACAAGTTAGAGTATGCCTGTATCTTAATTTGTTTTTACTCTGACAAGGTTCTGTATTTGATAACAAGAAATACAGTAAGTTTGTCAGACCTTAACAATATTTCAATGCATACCTTATATTCTTTGATGGCCAAACAACCCATCAGAAGATGGAGAAATGATGACATTTTGGTCTGTCCTGGACCATTATCAAACAAATGATTGGATCAAGGAGGAACGGAAACGTCATCGTTTCTCCATCTAATGCTGTATGGTTTGGGCATCATATCTTTAGCCACGTTATTGTGACTCAGTCTGTATGTACTCTGACTAGTGCATCTATGACAGTTAATAGAGGTATAGTGATATTAATTTTGTTTTCGTTTTTTGTCATTTATCTCAGGTGACCATCAAAGACAAATGGGCCAGACACCACCCTTTAGATTACATGGCGAAGGTACTGGTGGAGATGGTTGGGGTTCTAATGCAGACAGTCGTGGTCAAGGCAGCCTTAGATCCAGTGCCCAATCTTCTCCAAGTAGACAACCCCCGCAGCGCCAACAGAAGTCTCCCAGTCCTACCCGACAGACATCAGTTTCTCATGCTCCAGTAGCTGCACCACCACCTGATGATATGGAGCCACAAAATGTTTCATTTATTAACTCTACAGATGAACAGCACAGTGAAAATCAGAGAGATGATCCTAGTGATAAATTAAAACGGTTATCCATCTCTTCGGGTAGTAAAACGTATCGCATTTCCCATGAACCTGGTTCACCTACGAGACCTAGTTTAGGAGTCAAAACTTTCAGAGTTCCAACTAAAAAGGGTACTCCAATTTATGATGATGTAGACTTGCCCCAGCCTGCCCCACCACAACGGTCTCGGACTCCGCCTTACCATCAGGACTCGGGGGGGCATGATGATGATGATGATGACGATGATGAATTAGATATTAAGGCAGAGCCTCTCCAGGAGGGTCCAAAAGTTGATAAAGGGTTTTACATATCTTTTGATAGTGATACTGGCCCAAGAAAACCTAAACCCCAATTACGGAACAAGAAAATGTCCCGAAAAAATTCCAGTTCTTCAACTCCGGCAACAACTCCAAGCAGAGAGGACCTTCCTGTTGTGCCTGTAAGTACAGTACAAAGTATATGTATGTATATTGTATGTAAAGCTGTATGTCTTCTACTAGACCCCCTTATCACAATATGATTGAGAACCTTTTAACATCTGCTTATTGGTCCTCGCCTGCTATAAACATACTGACAAGAATAATTTATTGAAACATGTTGTAGTCTTTTTGTTCAGTTTATGCTCAGTGTTTTATTGCATATTTAGTAACAAATCATAAAGCTTTTTGTTTTGTGTTATGGCATATGTGTAACCCTAACTTTATTTCTCCTCACATTAATGCATGTGTGTGTGTGTATGCCCATTCAGATCCGACCCAGTCGGACCTCCAATGGTTCGTGTGATCCTCAGAGTGGCAGCATGACTCAAACCCATAGCCCCAGCATGGCAAAATCACCTTTTACCCTCAGTAGTAACCAGTCCAGCTCAAAACGTGGCTATCCCTCACCCCAAATCAATGGGCTCTCCCATAATTCTCCCTCGGAGACTGAACGGGAGGAGGAGCATGAGCCTCACCCTGGTGTACATTTGGAGGAACTGACTTCCTATTCCAGTAAGAACCGACTAACAGAACCCACTGCAGGCATGGCCATAGTCATTGGTGATGATCGAGACATCAGTGAGAATGTGAGTACAGTACAGTTATCTAACCTATGTTAAGAAGTATTGAAATCTTAATTATATTGAATGCTGTAACCCAAGTGCAGCATACTGTATTTTATAAACATTTTAAAGAATTTTTGCATCAGAAATGTATAGTGCCTTCTTTTTAAGCCTTTGGAATTCAAACAAAATTAGAAAAATCATTTCAAGCAACTAAAGTACTGGTGCAGTTTATATGGTTTATTTGTATTAGTAATTTATATGGACAAATAGGATCAGCTTATTCATGTATGTTATCTCATCCCCTTGCAGGTCTTAATAATCATGCATGTGTGTTATCTCATGCACTTGCAGCTGTTGAGCATCCTGCATGGATGATATTTCATATACTTGCTGTTGTTGAGCATCCTGCATGGATGTTATCTCATGTTATTGCAGCTCTTGGGCATCCTGCATGGATGATATTTCATGTTATTGCAGCTGTTGAGCATCCTGCATGGATGTTATCTCATGCCCCTACATGAATGTATTCTTGTCCTGGATATTTCATTGTTTACAAGTTAAAATAATAATTGTACTACAGGAGGCCTGGTCGAGGACCGGGCCACGGGAACGCTAAGCCCCGGAATCATCGCAAGGTACTCCTAATATTTAGATGGATTACCCTTTAGAAAAATTCGTAATATTTAGATGGATTACCCTTTAGAAAAATTCAATATTAATTCTATTTTCAAGAAATAGATTTGGGAAGAGTAAGTTAAGGGATTTTTTTTTCTCTCTCTCAAATTGATGTGACTTGAATATAGTACCTGTGCAAGTATTTTGAATTTGATTTATATTTTTGAAGTAGTAGTCTTCTTAGGCCTCAGTAGCTCTTCTTGTGCATCTACTATGGTACCAGACATCCACTAAACTATCAGCACTGAACTTGTAAAGGTCTGCCAAACACCAGGACAAGAATCTGGTGTGGGCAAACAGGGGAGAGAAGAATTGGGTTATGAGATGAAGCTCAAAATAGAGTAAAACCTCCCAGAAAATACAAGGCAAAGCAAAACTGATTGTCTGGATTAGAGAGAGAGCGCAAAGATAAATCAAGGAAAGCAATAGTTTGCCCATTGACAACAGACCATGTGCTACTATCCAAATGCACCACCAGATGACAGCTCAGGTCACCCAGGGACTTAACCTGCTTTACTTAACCTGTGTGTCAGGTACCACACACTTGACCTTTACTCTGCATTGACCATCTTTAACATTCCCAGGAAGGAGAGAAAGAGATACTTGGTATTCTTTCATTACGCTTCGTATTTGTTTTTGTATGTCCTTAGTCAATTAGTTTGCCTCAACTTTATGGCAGGGTTATCTTCACTATATGATTGTTATTCATAAACATTTGTATATTCATCTCTGTTGCACATAATCTATTATAAATACACTTGTTTTTGTAACTATTTTCTAGATAATTCATTTGTGAATATTTTGTTGTGTAATTATGTGGATATCTTATGTGGTGTCACAGCCAGTGCACGGGGAGGTACTCAAGCCACCCAGAAGATAATGTTTCATTATGTTTGAATTATTTAGTTTTCTCTTCAAATTTTCATTAGAATTGCTTTCTTTCACATTAGTAAAAACATAATCTACATAGGAGTCATGACTTTGATTTAATTTTATTTGCTTTGTCAACTGAGAAAATGTACTGTACAGTAATTTCCAATATAAAATTATTTTTGTGGGAAGTTTGTATTGCATTGTAATTCACAAAGTGGCCACTACAGCAGCAGCCAGAGAGCTGGGACTGGAGAGCAAGCAACACCTACCAGTCCTGAAGCAAATTTCCTTCTCAACTGTACCTGCATGGCAGATATCCTTATACAGTGTGTGGAACCTGCAATAAACACACTTAATATGAAAGTTAGAACTTCTAGTGCTGATATTTCAGTATACAAACCCCCAGCATAGCTGGAGCATCATCATCACACACTGAGACTAGGGGTTTGAGATGTTGTATATGAAATAGCCATGCAGAATTATGCCAATTTCTACATTGAAGTGCATTGGGCCAACAACACAATAGACTGTTACTAGAGACACAGCCTATACTGTACAAGGTTCCCGGACCTTGGCTGTATACTACAGTATGAAGAGCCAATATAAAAAATAATATATACCCTAGCCAAATCCTGTCCAACTTAAAGATGAGAATAAGCAGAGGCAGCTCATGAATATAAAAAGTATACAAATAAATTCAGCCATGAATAACACGATCAAGTATGATCCGGGGTAAAAGAAATGACTTGTGTCATCATGTACAAATGATTTTGCAACCACTCTTTTAATGCATATTTACAGCACTAGCACCTACATCCATGTACAAAGAAACCACAAAAGTAGTGTACCACAAGAATAGCATCTCGCTACTGAGGCACTAACCAAATCCTGGCAGAAAAGACAACTCGGTAGCACTAATCAGTTACAGGTTTCACACACACATGACTAGTTTGTATACTGTATATACGCAAAAAAACAACCCAGCCTCCTAATAGTGCGTGTTGCATTTTAATGCATTCGCTACCCAAGACCAAAAATTGTCATACTAGAAATTGGTAGTGGCCTGCAAAATTGACATACTGTCCCATTTTCTGTTTTGGGTCCTCTGGTAGGTTAGGAAAGGGCACATTAATACGACAGTTTCTTGACATTGGAAAACCTTAGGATGGGCTGAAAGATCCATTAGCATGAACCCAGTGAAGCAAAAGTTTAAGAATAGAAGGCAAGTCACACTTACTGCATTTTTTCATTTCTGCATCACATAGTGATTGGCGGTGCACTCCTTAATTATATTTTTGATGCCGAGTAGCACTTAGAAAGGGTTGTGTGTGTAATTAACAAGTCTCTCTAAGATTTTGACAGGACATTTGAAAAAATATCTTTTTTCACCAGTGTGAAATATTATCCTTCCCTATTTGTGGATAGCTTAGTGTAAAGGAGCAACTTTGTGGTTTAGCTCGCAAAAACACAACACAAAATAATTGGGAGGATTATTTCAAAGTTAGTGCAGGGTATTTGAACTTCATGCAACCAAACTGCATCCAAGTTGTCTTCAACCCCAATACCAACTACATACAAAATATGCTAATGTTTTGTATTGATTCCATGGGTAGCTGAAATTGGTTAAGTTAAGGTACAGATATATTTTTATTATAGTTTTTATATTAATTTGTCTTTATTCTAAAAAAAATACTTTCAGCCATTTTTTCCTGACAATTTATGTATATCTACTGGTACTTATTTTAAATTCTTCTCTTTAAGCTAATTCATTGCAAAAGTTAGCAAGTATTGGAAATACAAAATGTAAAATATGTCTTGTCTGAAAATTTACTCGTATTAGAACAATAGATTATAGTGAAGTGAGTGGGGTAAGAACTTTGTTTACATATATATTCTATTTATTATGACTTCATATATAAAGCATGGTTTTTGTTTTGAATATTTAACTATGAACAATATTGGATTCCATTAATTTATGTGTGATTTAAAATTTTAATTTGTTTATACGTACTAATTTGTGACAAGTCCAAATTCTGTACAAAAAGAGCTCTCAAAATTCTTGATATATAGAAATACACTACTGTACTTTATTTGGCTTTGATACTGCAGAAGCATTATTTTCATATTATGAATAATATTTGTTTGTTAAATATGCATGGGGAAATATAGTTGATAAATGATATGGAACATGGAGGGTGGAGTAGGAAGCTTGCCACAGTGGTAGACAGCATCTTGATACACAACACATTCTTAATTGACTGTGTTTGGTTTAAATTGTACTAGAAAGTAACTATAATAATTTTTTTTAAGAAGCTAATGCAAGTTTTAAATTAAATTTGTGGATACTTTATGAATATAATGGAAACGTTTCTCAACTTTGTATCCAGTAATTTGAGTTCTGTAACACTTCAATGTTCTTGAAACTGTTATGTTTATGGATTAATTGCCATGAAAATATAGTTTTTACATTTGCAATATTTAAACTTGATATTGCAGCATTGCTTTGTAAATAACAAAACTTAATAATTAGATAAAGAGCATTCTCATTCGTGTATTATATTATGTATCCATAAGAGTATCCACATAATTTTTCATGTGACTTAATTGGGGACAAGTCAGTTATCGTATGTTGAAAGTTGTAATTATATCAGATTAAACTGACATAAACCTACCCATCTTAGTCATCTGCATCAGAGATGGAGAAGAAGAAGGAGAAGCTCATGATGATGTCCATGAAGCGCAAACAGGAACAAGAGGAGGCAAGATTAAGAAAGGAGATGGAAGCACAAGCAAAAAGAGAAGCAGAAAAATTAAAAGAGGAGGAGAAGCTACGAAAGAAGGAGGAAGAAAAAGCACGACGGCAAATTATTTTAGACAGATATAAAATCAAGAAAGCCATGGAGGAAGCAGAAAAAGAGGTACCAAGGAATTTATAATGTTAAACTGCCTAGACTGTTCTTGAGCTCCTTAAACACCTTGTTGTTAAGTGATAACAGAAGTATTAGGATCTGTATTTGAGAAATAACCTACTCATGCCACTCATGGTTTTTATATCATAAATGCAAATACCATTGTGTGTGTGTGTGTGTGTGTGTGTGTGTGTAATTACCTAAGTGTAGTTACAGGATGAGAGCTACGCTCGTGGTGTCCCGTCTTCCCAGCACTCTTTGTCATATAACGCTTTGAAACTACTGACGGTCTTGGCCTCCACCACCTTCTCCCCTAACTTGTTCCAACCATCTACCACTCTGTTTGCGAAAGTGAATTTTCTTATATTTCTTCGGCATCTGTGTTTAGCTAGTTTATATCTATGACCTCTTGTTCTTAAAGTTCCAGGTCTCAGGAAATCTTCCCTATCGATTTTATCAATTCCTGTTACTATTTTGTATGTAGTGATCATATCACCTCTTTTTCTTGTCTTCTAGTTTTGGCATATTTAATGCCTCTAACCTCTCCTCGTAGCTCTTGCCCTTCAGTTCTGGGAGCCACTTAGTAGCATGTCTTTGCACCTTTTCCAGTTTGTTGATGTGCTTCTTAAGATATGGGCACCACACAACCGCTGCATATTCTAGCTTTGTCCTAACAAAAGTCGTGAACAATTTCTTTAGTATATCGCCATCCGTGTATTTAAACGCAATTCTGAAGTTGGAAAGCGTGGCATAGGCTCCTCGCACAATATTCTTTATGTGGTCCTCAGGTGATAGTTTTCTATCTAGAACCACCCCTAGATCTCTTTCTTTATCAGAATTCTTTAAAGATTTCTCACATAATATATAGGTTGTGTGGGGTCTATGTTCTCCTATTCCACATTCCATAACATGGCATTTATTAACATTGAATTCCATTTGCCAAGTGGCGCTCCATGTACTTATTTTGTCCAGGTCATCTTGAAGGGCATGACAATCATCTAAGTTTCTTATCCTTCCTATTATCTTAGCATCATCAGCAAACATGTTCATATAATTCTGTATACCAACTGGTAGATCATTTATGTAGACAATAAACATCACTGGTGCAAGAACTGAACCCTGTGGTACTCCGCTTGTGACATTTCTCCAGTCCGACACATTGCTTCTGATCACTGCCCTCATTTTTCTATCAGTCAGAAAATTTTTCATCCATGTTAGAAGTGTGTGTGTGTGTATGCGCGCGTGCGTGTGAGCTTGCCTGTTTTGTATGAAAATGAGCTTCAGTTCCAGTGATTCACCTCTAAGGAAATAGTTGTGATGGAACAACAGTTCCACGCAATGTAGTGAACCTTTGTCTACATCAGCCAGTTTGACATAGTCTAGTATTTAAACTTTGGTCATGTTTTCAGACTGATGTACAGTTGTAGTTATTCCCTAAGGCTTTTAGATTATTTTTTAATTTTTTCTGATCATGATTTTCTTTTTTATAAATTATTTAAATGCAATTTGAAGGAATCCAAGCAAATTACTCCAATTTGTGCCATCTTTCACAGATATGCTTTCAGACCTTTGTATGATGACCGAACCAAGCATCAGAAAATTAAGAAACTTTTGTTAATTTTTTGATTTGTGACTTGGTCATCATATCTTTAGCCGCGTTATATTGACTCATTGTTTGCAGACCTTTTTGTACATTTTTTTCGCATTTTATTAAAAAATTTCCATGTCCTGAACTTCAACAGCATAGTTTGCTTGATCGAGTCTAATATAATCTAGTACTAGGAGCAAGCATACTGTTTGTCCTACTTCCTTCATATAATGGAGAACTTGTTTTCTCGTTCAATTCAATCAGCATTGACAAAATTACAAATTTATTGCAGTCAAAGAGTTTTAAATTAATCTAAAAACATGGCTGTTTCCACTGGTACAAAGGAAATAATACAAATTGAGGAAAATATTGAAAAACATAAATTCTTCTGGATTCACACAATATTCTGACATATATTGGGACTTTCTCAAAACTTGTGTGGAATTGACTAAATGTATTTAGTTAATTTTAGTTCAAGAATGAGAACTATGCTCACGATGACCTGTTTTTCTTATTTTACCTTATTTGATTTTGAAGTTATTCGTAATTTTTACATTTACTACAGACTTCGCAGGCTGTTAAATGAATACACCTCTCAAGCTTTCAAAGAAATATTTCATGTTTATCTTTATCATTATGGTTTTATTCACTGTTCGTGTTTAGTATTATTTGCTTTTTCCTCTTGTCTTTATTTTATTATCTATCTATATAAGTTTGATAATTTCAGTTCCTCCAGTGTCTCTTCATAGATCCTTCCTCTTCACTACCCATCCTGTTGCTGACTCTTGCACTTTCTCTAATTTTGTGTAGTTGCCTAAGTGTAGTTACAGGATGAGAACTACATTCAACAGGTATGTAGTGTCCTCTCTTCCCAGTACTGTTATATGATACTGTAAAACTTCTGACAGTTTTGGCATCCACCACCACCTCACTTGTTCCAAATGTCTACCATTCTGTTTGCAAAGGAGAACGTTCTAACATTTTTTGGGCACCTTTTTTTCTTAGTTTGAATATACGACTTCTTGAATTTGCAGGTTACATCTTTGTCAATTTTGTCGATTCCTGTCACTATTTTGTATGTACAAGTATTGTAGTGATCTTATCGCCTCTTTCCTTTTTTCTACTATGGCATAATCAATACCTCTGATGTCCCCTCATAACTCATGATTTTTAGCTCCAGAAGCTATTTAGTAACATTGCATCATTTTCAGTTTATTGATTTGCTTAAGTGGGCACCATACAACTGTTACATATTCCAATTTTGGTCTCACAAGAGTTGTAAATAATTTATTTAATATTTCACTGTCTATATATTGAAAAGCAATTCTAAAGCTAGAAAGAGTAACATAGGCTCCTCACAAAGTGTCCTTAATGTGGTCCTCTGGTGACAGTTTACTATCCAGAACCACCCATACATCTGGCAGAGCCAACTGAATGAGTCGGCGTCGACCGTCCATTCCGTGTAAAGGGGAATGAATCGAAACAGGCCGTCCGCCAGGACGTTTGACACCACCTGAACATGAACCGCCAGGAGAGCCAAACCCCAAGAACTCGGCAGACGAGTTAACCAAAGCAACCAGCCCCAAAGAACCAAGGACCGCCTCGAACCCCTGCGATTCAGGCAATGAACCACTGGGGGAGCAGTCTGAATGGAACCAGATCGTTGCTTCTTGAGCAATCTAAATCCTCTGAAGTGAATGCCGCACCGCCGCAAACTCCCGTGCTGTGAGCTCGATGGAAGGACGGACCCCACCGACCTTGGCTGGCCTGGTGAGCACTTGTCACAAAACCCCACCCGAGAGACTAGGCATCCTTGAACACATCGAGCGAGGGCTCGGAGACGCCACGGCACAGAACCCCGAAAAACCCGCAGAGGAAGCTGGCGATGCAGCAGCCGACGCAAGGCTCCCGGGATCCGAACCCATCGATCGCGAGAGCGGCAGAAGGGACGTCCCTGAAGAAACCAGAACATTCGCCGAAGCAAGATCTGACCCGATGGGTTGACCAGTACGACGAAGTTCAGGCTCCTGCACAGCCGCTCAAACAACCAACGTGTGACCCGGGTGCCCTCCAAAAACAGCCGAAGACTGGATTGCATCCGCAACAGTGTCGCAGGAGGGAGAGACAAGGAAGCGGTCCGAGAGTCCCACACCAGACCCAGCAAAGTCCGAACCTGAGAGGGAACCAAAAGGGACTTACTCCAGTTCACCATGAACCCGAACCCAGTGAGCAGACACGCGGACTGGCTGGGAGCCCTCACCAGCCAGTCGTCGAGGTAAGCCATAACCCAAACCCCTAACAGAAGCAAACAGGTCACCACGACCCAGTAAGGCGTGTGAACACACGAGGTGCTAGATTCAAGCTGAATGAAAGGCAACGAAAGCGGTAAGCTTGTTGCCCCACGACAAAACCGAGCCAGTCACTGAACCCTGGATGAATTGGGACGTGTACAATAAAATTATAAAGCCAATACGCATCCTGGAGGTCCAGAGACACCATCCAGGCAGCTAGGAATTCTCCAAGTCAGGACTTGGGACTGAACCGTCCTCCAAACACTGTGCCTTTGGACAAAAAGCAGAGTCCACCGGAAAAGCAGGGATGAAGGGGGCTCGCTGGCGTGGCTCAATAGCTCCGGCAGGAGGACCAGGCTCAAATGCCTCCGCCACCGATCTGGATGGGGTAATCTCCAAAGCCACCCGAGTCTCACTACCAGTATAATTCAGCGGGGGCAGCTGGAAAGGCAACCAACCTCGCACGTTGCTACAATTTAAACCTTGCATGCAAAGCTTAACCCTTAACATGCTCGGGGTCTAATATCCTGCTATCCGCACAGGCGCATGTCATTTTGAAAAAAAAAAAAATTATTTTTTCTTCCTAACCTGTTAATTTGTGTTCACTGATCACGGGAAAAATAATAAAAAAATCGTAAGTGCCATATATTGCCCACTATAGGGCGTGGAAGTCTGGCAAATTATAGGTGCTGACTCAGCATGCGTCCCAGGCGGTCTGTTGCTCGCCAGCTATCAGGCCAGAGTTGCCACAAAGAGATAATTATCTAATTATTTCAATGTCTCTGATTGATGTTTCATAGTTTTTTTGCTGTAATATTATTCAATAGTCTGTAGTTTGATATATTTATATAATAAAATGAGTGAATCATTGCTGTACTCAAAAATATGGTGTGCATATTGTTGATTCAGTTATGTTCATCAATCAGTGAACAAATACTTTGTCGGTTATTACACTATAAGCACAGGTTATATAAGTATCTGCATGTTTTGTTCACTATAACGAACCACTAAGTAGCTATTATGAGTCAAAAATTAACGAGGAGTGACCGCCGTGTACCAGCCAGCCACTCCCGCCCTCCCTCCAGTCATCTGACTCGCCCACATTCTCCTCCCACAATACTGTTTTTGCTATAATTCACTATATACAGATGGTATATATAAGTATCTACATGTTTTGTTCACCATAACTGTACATCTAAGCTTGTATGGTGAGTAAATGCACAAAGACATAGGACCTAACACAGTCAGCTGATGGCTGCCTCCCTCAAGGCCACACACACTAATATTTCTCCTCCAACAATACTGTGTGATGTTATTACGCTATATACACACATTATAAATAAATATCTACCTGTTTTATTCACCATACTTATACAAATAAACTGGTATGGTGCCCAAAGACGATCGTGGTATCCAGTAACAACACCGTCGTCTGCACGGTGGCGTCGTGCAGACGACGCCACCGCCCTCGCCAAAATGGCGGCTCCAAACCTTCTCTTGCTGTTTATACCCTCTATACACACGTTATATATAAGTATCTACATTTGTGTTCACTATAGCGAACCACTAAGCTGGTATGCTGAGTGCAGTCAATAAAAGGTGGCCACACACAGTCAGAAAACATCGCCACCACCCTCCTCCCACAGCATTACTC
>WNGS01165339.1:8664868-8675897 GCA_020271785.1 Procambarus virginalis
CCACGGCACAGAACCCGAAAAACCCGCAGAGGAAGCTGGCGATGCAGCAGCCGACGCAAGGCTCCCGGGATCCGAACCATCGATCGCGAGAGCGGCAGAAGGGACGTCCCTGACGAAAAACCAGAACTTCGCCGAAGCAAGATCTGACCCGATGGGTTGACCAGTACGACGAAGTTCAGGCTCCTGCACAGCCGCTCAAACAACCAACGTGTGACCGGGTGCCCTCCAAAAACAGCCGAAGACTGGATTGCATCCGCAACAGTGTCGCAGGAGGGAGAGACAGGAAGCGGTCCGAGAGTCCCACACCAGACCCAGCCAAGTCCGAACCGGAGAGGGAACCAAAAGGGACTTACTCCAGTTCACCATGAACCCGAACCCAGCAAGCAGACACGCGGACTGGCTGGGAGCCCTCACCAGCCAGTCGTCGAGGTAAGCCATAACCCAAACCCCTAACAGAAGCAAACAGGTCACCACGACCCAGTAAGGCGTGTGAACACACGAGGTGCTAGATTCAAGCTGAATGAAAGGCAACGAAAGCGGTAAGTTGTTGCCCCACGACAAAACCGAGCCAGTCACTGAACCCTGGTGAATTGGGACGTGTACAATAAAATTATAAAGCCAATACGCATCCTGGAGGTCCAGAGACACCATCCAGGCAGCTAGGAATTCTCCAAGTCAGGACCTGGGACTGAACCGTCCTCCAAACACTGTGCCTTTGGACAAAAAGCAGAATCCACCGGAAAAGCAGGGATGAAGGGGGCTCGCTGGCGTGGCCCAATAGCTCCGGCAGGAGGACCAGGCTCAAATGCCTCCGCCACCGATCTGGATGGGGTAATCTCCAAAGCCACCCGAGTCTCACTACCAGTATAATTCAGCGGGGGCAGCTGGAAAGGCAACCAACCTCGCACGTTGCTGCAATTTAAACCTTGCATGCAAAGCTTAAGCTGCTTGCACCCAAATATCAGTCTCGGTGGACTGGGTGAATGGAATACAAGCAAAGAACACCACTTGCAGGAATCCGGGTCATAGATGTTACTGACCCCAATAAGCAGCAAGGCGGAGGCAGACTGTGAGTGTCACTCAAAAACATGGGGACAGAGCAACCTTCAAACTCGCACAAGGCGAGGGTCAGGCCCTTAGGCTGTCAGCCTAGGCCCTTAGGCTATCAGCCTAGGCCCTTAGGCTGTCAGCCTAGGCCCTTAGGCTGATTGCTAAGGGAAGCCCAGGCGAGGTACTGCTAACCGGTTATCCCAGAGCTACCAAGCAAACAATCTAAAATCCCTGTGACGTTTGCAAGCACGGGGACCTAGTGGAGGGCCACCAAAAACCTACCAGTGGTCCTACCGCCACACCTGGCAGACCCCTGCCAGGCAAAACAAAACAAAATAAAACAAATGAAAAACCTCGCAAAAGCACAACGTCTCCAGGAGAACAGAACCGGTCGTTATGCGTATATCAGACAGCTGCACAGTACCTCGTGCCCCAGCCAGCGACGAAACTACCTCCTAACCCAAGGGAAAACAGGAGTAAGAACCACCCCAGCTGAACCCCCAAGGGTGGGCAATCACCGAGCAGCGACAGAACCACACGGAGGTAGCAACTCTTGAACGGCTCGTGGAAGATAACCCTTGGGCCGCAAAGGCAGTACTTACAGGGCACCTATGGAAGGCGGCCCCAGGTGCATGCAGACCCTACTCTTTTGTTACGTCTGTTGCTCTCAACAAAATAGAGCAACAACACTGCACTGCGGAAAGAGTGGAGCCAGAGCGATCGACCGTCACCAACACAACAGCCTCTTGAACTGAGGAGAATTGCCGGCATGGAGGTCTGGAACTCCCCCCGTCCCCCTCCCACAAACGGGGCTTGGGCAGACGGATGAGCGGCGTTTGTGGTGACGTCATACTTGTTTCCTTGGGTTTGATTGGGGAGTTCTGTTGTTAGTTCGTCTTTCAGTTTATTTGATCAGCAGTAGTTTGTTTTGGAATTCCTACCTTTCTGGGTGCCTGACCTGGTAGATGGCAGACAAAGACTGCTTCCAATTATGCAGGGGTGTCTTTAGGCCATTGCTCCTCGTGCCTCTCTTGAGGAGGCCAGGCTCTGGATCTAGTCCTCGGTAGGCCTAGAACTCCTTCGATTGACTGTTGCCACGGTCTAATATACAGTATACACATCAGCCCGGTATATCTCTGGAGAGCCAAAGGGGCTCTCCACAGAAAAAGACATAATAATTATCAAAGCTTGATTTTTCATATAAAAGGTCAGAGCAGTGTTAAACAATGAATCGGAGCAGAGGAGTGTCAATAGTTTAGTCCAACAAGGTTTTGCATTAGTGCCAGTAATGTCCATAAAAAAGTCTGCCTGAATGGATAGTGTGTTTGAACATGTTTGTGGTTGATGCTAGGCTACTGGGATGAGTAAAAGATTAGTTTGCTGTCACACTATCATAATGACCTTAACAAGATAAGTGCATGGAGCAATACATTGGAAATGGAATTGTGTGGGGATAAATATAATGTAATGAAGTGATGAGTAAATGAAGCCAAGCCACATTTATCTTACGAATTGTATGGTCAGTCTCCGTGTGGCAGTGGTAAAACACTCGCCGGCGCCTCGCGAGTGCTTTGGCCTGGGTTCATGTTCTGGCTGGGGAGGGTTGATCAGGTGCCAATCCTTAACTGTACCCTCTGTTCACCCAACAGTGTGGGTACCTGGTTGTTAACCTTAATCTGCTAAGGGGTCCTGAGGAGATTTAAACCCCTGTGCGCAAGAAAAAAAATTCTAAAAAGTTATTTCGTCTTCTGAAAATGTTAATTTGTGTTCCCTGAGCACGGGGAAAAAAAATCATAGGTGGCATATTTTTGGCGCAATAGGCCGAGGAAGTCTGGCAAAATATGGGCGTTGACAGAGGGCTCGTCAGAGTCGGTCAGTGTCACCCGAGCTGACAGGTGGGAGTTGCCACAAGATATTATTACCCAATTATTTCAATGTCTCTGATTGATTTTTTCTTAGTTTTTTGCAGTAATATTATTCAATAGTGTGTATTGTGATATATTTATATAATAAAAGGGGTGAATCATCACTATACTCAAAAGTATGGTGTGCATATTAGTGATTCAATTATGCTCATAAAACAATAAACAAATAGTTTTGCTGTTATTACCCTCTATACACAGGTTATATATAAATATCTGCATGCTTTGTTCACCATAACGATCCTCTTAAGTTAGTATTGCGAATCGAAAAGCAACGAGGAGTGATCGCCACACTCAGCCAGCCACTCATTGCCACTCGTTGCCACTCCCTCAACAACACCTCACTCGCCCACTTTCCCCTCCCACCATCCAGTTTTTTATTTTATTCACTATATACAGACATTATATATAAGTATCTACATGTTTTGTTCAACACAACTGTACAACTAAGCTGATATAGGTTGTTCAGGCATTAAGAGACGTTGCTACACTCACTCAGCTGGCGGCTGCCTCCCTCACACATTCAAGGTCACACGTACTAAATTTATCCCCCAACAATACTGTTTGGAGTGTTATTACACTATATACATACATTATATATAAGTATCTACGCGCTGTATGCACCATAACTGAACACCTAAGCTTGTAGGGTGCCCGGGGAGCATAGTGGCCACCCTCTACACAGCTAGACAAGTCATGCAGACGACGCCACCTCCATCACCCAAATGGCTCCTCCCAACATGATCCTTTTGCTGTTATTACACTAATGCACTCATTATATGTAAGTATCGACATTTGTGTTCACCATAGAGAACCACTGACCTGGTATGGTGAATGCAGACAATAACAGGTGGCCACACAGTAAACGATGCTATCTCCCTCCGTCCCTCAGCATCACTCCTCCAACAGTGCTAATTATCACAACACACCTGCTATTATCAGAATTTTGGTCATTTTTATCACAGTCAGGGGTCATCTGTAATACTGTCATCGCTAAATAATAGCAGTTATATATATATTTTGACATTTTTCGGTGATGCTGTGCTCACAAGCTGAACAGTAATGCTGTTCGCTCATGCTGCGTGCACCAGCCTTGGTTGCTCCATCAGTACTGTGGCACTCATACCAGAGAATATTTCCTACAATTTTTTTTTAAATGGTGTCTGTTTACAAGAGCCCTGAGGAAGCTAATGTGAACCCCATGTAGCTGTGGGCCATTTGAATCGTGCCTGGCACCCTATGGCGTTTATACATGCCATGTGCACCGTGGAACATGTTACTCATGGCGTATATATGCCATGCGCAGTTTAAGGGTTAAACGATTTGGTAGGTGTATTCCAGGAACAATTAGGATTAAGAACCTGGCCGAAACGCTATGCGTGCTGGGGGCTTTACGAGACTGTAAGAACTCTTGTATATATAAATAAATAAATAAATAAAAAAGATGGTAATAAGCACTGGCAAGGAAATAGATGGATTGGTGATCCTTGATGATAATCTGTCATCAGAGGATTACGCCAAAATGCTCAGTAAGAGGCGCCTACACTTCCCTTACCAGTTTCAGAATTGCCTTTAAATATATGAATGGAAAATTATTAACAACAAATGTCACTACTTGTGTGAGATTTAAGAATATGCAGCAGTTGCATGGCATCCATAAAATAAATGGGTGAGAAGATATGCTTTTAAATGGCTCCTCGCTCTAAAAAGCAAGAGGTATGAGAAAATGGAAGCATAATATGTGCAAAAAGTAGTGGACAAGAAAGAGGTGACACGATCACATACAAAATTGTAATAAAAGTTGACGATATTGGAAGAACTATTTAAATCTGCAACATGACAACAAGAGAACATACATAAACGATCTTTGGCAAACAGTAGTAGACAGATGAAATAATTAAAGTTAATGTTTGCCAGAACCATTGGAAGCTTCAGAGCGTTATTGACAGATTATAGAGAAGATGGGATATAATGAGTGTTGCTCTCATCCTGTAAATACACTTAGATAACTACACAGACACACACATGCACACATTTTTGTTGTTATTGTAATGTGAGTTTTGCATTATATATAGTGCCTGTGATTGCTTTGCTTAGCATGTGGTGCATTACTGTTTTAATAATTTGTATTTAATCAGTGTTAACCCATTATTCTTTTTGTCATAAATTTATTTGAAGGCACTCATGTAGATATTGTGTGTCCGTAGGGCCGATACTATGAACCTCCACCTGGGTTAAGTCCAGATCCTCCTAGTTCTTCACATGGAAAGCCATCAGTTCGATTAAGAAACAAGCCACCTGGAGGCAGTAGACCACGCCCCAAGACTATGGCTGGATCATCTGTGTCAGATACTCCTGATGGAGAACTGACACCAAGTCGTGGCAAGAAGGGGAGCTCTCAGAACATTGCTGGTGGTAAGTGACAGTATGATACAGGGAAGTTAGGCGCCTGTTTTATTGTTATTTTTATATATCTTTGAATTAAGGATGCTTGGCTGCCTTTTAAAAGCAAGTTCAGGTAAGTGTGTGATGGTATATCGTTAGAGGCACTAGCATGCATGCATGCATTTTTTTACTGTAACTATTGTGAATTATTTAATCTACTCTTATCTAGTGGAACTAATTGGAGCATTTTATATTGTATATTAAAATTAATAGACAATTATATACTGACCTGAATTTGCAAGCATCATAATGTGACACAGTTTACATTGGTGTCAAGCTGCTTAAGCTTATTTGGCATTGTTGAATACGATGCTTGTGCAGCTTACTTAAGCCTACCATCAATTGAAATGCACCATCCAATCTCTCTTCTTTGATTTCTTAACATGAATGATTTAGTCTGTATCCTTGAAGTAACTGTTAAAAAGGCAAGGATTTGAGCATGGCTTGCCATGTGCACCTGCACATTTGCTTATGTGTGGTGTTGTGTGTGGTGTTGTAGAAGTTGGGAGGAGAGGCGAAGGCAGCAGATCTGGCAGCATGAGGAAGAGCAGCGGGCGGTGGGGCTCTTCACAGTCACTGACACGTGCAGCTGGCTCTCGTGGCTCCAGCGGCAGCCTAGCTGGAGGTAATCACTCTCTTCAGTAAATATGATAGTTACTCCATGCAGATCATTTTTATTGATAGTTGTGTACTGTAGTTATTACTGTTGTCATTGAAAGTCGATATCTTAATTATGAACTGTTATAGTTATCTTCTGTGGAGAGCCCCTTCGGCTCCCCCTGAGCAATACAGGGCTGATGTGTATATATCGGCAAGAACAGTCAACAGTCAAAACCTGGCAACAGTCAAAGGAGTGCTTAGCCTACTGGGGACCATGAGCCAGAACCTGGTTCCCTCAGGAAGGCACAAGGAACAATGGCCCTATTGACACCCCCGTGTAGTTGGAAGCAGTCTATATATGTCATCTAACAGGTCAGGCAACCAGAAAGGTAGGAATCCCAAACAAACTACAGCTGGTGAAAAATTGCTAACTGAAAGCCGAAAGAGCAAGCAGAACGCCTCTATCAGAAAACAAGCAAACAAGCATGACGTCATCACAGCCACTGTGAGGTTTAGGTTGCTGCAACGCACTTGGTTGGTTACCTTCCAGATGCCGCACAGCTGCCCCATTTGGGTTATAGGGACCAAACTTGGGGGTGTCCGAACCCGAGGGGTCTTCCCACGAGTCTGCCTCTTTCAGCGGATTGGTTCGGTCCAGTATGTGGCTGGTTCATCTTCTCCGCTCTTCGGGTCTGGTCTTTTTGATGCGGGTTTATCATGCCTGATCAGGTTGTTTTGTTCTTTCTCTCTTGGTTGTTTCAGGACCGTCATCTTATGCCGAATACTGTTGCCTTGTATTATGCGGTGCTGGTGGAGCCGCTTCAGCTTGCGTTCGTGCTGGATGTCACTTCTGCTCCGTTCCGCAAGCTTTCTCGGGCGTTGTTTCACCTCCGGCCTGCTCATATGCCACCCGAGCTTTTCTGGTCTTTGAACTGGGTGCTTTCTCTTCTATTTTCTCTCTTCTCCTCAGTTTGGTGGTGGCCCCTTTGGTTCAGAACGATTTTTCTAAGGATCTCTTCTTGTTGGCATTGACCTCTGGGGTGTCAGGGTCGGAGAGCTTCATGCTCTTCTCCAGCGCAGGGGTTTCTGCTCTTTTGGTCCTGGTAGTCAGTTTGTTCGTTTGCAGCAGTCTCCTTTTCTGGCAAAGAATGAGACTGCTGCTTTCCGGAGGGGTCCTTGGGTTGTTGATGCTTGGTTGGCTCGCCTGGGGGTGTATCATGTTTTGTGTCCGGTTGTGGTTCTTTGCCGTTACTTGCGCGCCACGGCCTCCATGGCTGTGGACATACTTTGGGTTGACTCAGTTTCCCTTCTTCCCTGTTTCAGGGTGCGGGTTTCCCAGGTTGTCTGCAGGATTATTTGGTTCAGCCAGCCTGCGGTCTATCTCCGTGCCCATGACGTAAGTTCGAGGCTTTGGCTGCTGTTTTTGTAATATGTCCTGGGCTCTTATTCGGGCACGGGCTTTTGGAGGTTGAACAGGGTCCAAGTTCCTGACCCTTCTCGGACGTGTGTACCCTTGGGTCACATGTTGCAGCCAGTTGTCTTAACTTCGAGTTGAGGAGCAAGTAGGGGCTGCCTTCTGGGTAAGTCCCTCTTTTACTTTATCTTTGATTAAGTGGCTCTGGGAAGCCAAAGGGGCTCTCCACAGAGAACCAGCATTGAATGTAATGAAATGCCAATGTCTGGGTGAGATCCGGAGGATCCCCGGCTCCGTCCCTTTCTCTGGTCTGCATTTTTTTTTTTTGCATTTTTGATATTCGGGCTCTGAACTGAGGTGGATAGCTAATGTGGGCTGAGGGCTCCCCCTTTAACATCTGGGGGGGGGGGGGGGGTTGGTTGTGCGAGTAAGTCACAGCAGCGTGACAGCTGTGGTAATGTCATGCTTGTTTGGGGAGTTCTGCTTGGTTGTTCAGCTTTCATTAGCAATTTTTCACCAGCTGTAGTTGTTTTGGGATTTCTACCTTTCTGGGTGCCTGACCTGGTAAATGGCAGACATAGACTGCTTCCAACTACGTGGGGGGTGTCTATGGGCCATTGCTCCTCTCATGCCTCTCTGAGGGGGCCATGTTCTGGCTCGTGGTCCCCGGTATGCCTAGAACTCCATTGATAGACTGTTGCCATAATCTAATATATACACATTAGCCCGATTATAGCTCCAGGGAGCCTCCAGGTCTCATCCAGAAAATGGGTTTCATTACATTCAACGCTGTTTTTTTCTACAACTTCATCCCTCTTGGATAACTTGAATTAGAAATTTGTAACATTTGTACTGTACATGGAATTTGTGTGAACCAGTTTTTTTGGGTGTGCTCTGTGATGTGACAACAAGTAAATTGAACTTAAAAAATTAACTGCACATGTTTACAATTATAATTAAGATTATAATTAATAGTAGTAATTTGTGTACTGGATGGTCTTGGTTGAGCAATAAAAATTAAGGGTCCTGAATCACTTTCATTCATATGCATACATACAGAAACATCTAATTCTTATGAACAGTTTTTACAAAATTTAACTGGGAAGATAAAGCTCCAACACAATTTAATTTTTTTAAACCCAAAAGAAAATTGAAAGAAAATAAAAATTCTAAATAAACGAAAAATAAAAAAATGCCAGATTATAGCATCTTTAAGAAATTTTCTAAATATTGAATTTAACTACATAGTAGAATAGTTTTTAAAGTAACATTCTGAAAGCAGATAATACATTAACCCTTTAACTGCGCCACCCCCAAATATGACATCCCCCCCCAGTGCGCAAGAAATAAATTCTCTTGAAAAAATTCTTTTGTTTTTTAAAAGTGTCAAAAACCCTTCCTTCAGTATGGGTATGTCAAAAATTTTTAGAAATTGTACTTTTTTTGGCTGCCATGGGGTCCGTAAGTTGGCGCGTGACGTCGTCATTCCCCGTTCGCCCATGACGTACACTCCCGGGGCCAGTAGGGCGCCCGGGCGGGGCGTGCGAGTTGCCGCCAATATATTTTTGTTCATTTTTTGCGCACAGTTCCAAATACTTTTATTTGTTTTTGCGTGCTAATCNTTGAAACATTGCAACAAGAACACATATGTGAGAAAACATATATCTGATTACAAATGTCATATCATTAATGCAACACTCAAAGGACAAGGCCGACGGGTACTTATCAACTGGGTGCCAAATCATGTGGGAATAATAGGAAATGACATTGCACCCTAAGCTGCAAAACTTGCAACTAACAGAAGAAATGTAAACATTTACATACCACAGAGTCTATCACAGATTAAGAAAGTAATTAGAAATAGAGCAATGCAAAAGATGTACAGTGACCACAACACAGCAGTTGCAACATCAGAATCTGCGGGTTGGTACAAGAATTCAACCAACTACGAACCACTTAGTTTGATGAAAGGGAACAGTAGGCAACAGAAGTACACTTACATCGCATCAGGCTTGGATACCCATGTGCATGGGAAATAGGCTTACAGGTTCCGGAAGATGAGAGGAAATGTCAGCACTGTAGAGTAATGCCCGACAGACCACTGGAACATTATCTAACACAGTGCACAGTTACAAACCCATTAAGATTTCAAATTAGATTCAACAGAGCAGAAGTTGTTAAACACATATGGCAAAATCTTACTGAAGCGACCATACGAGTCATAAATACTCCTACTCCGCCCAGGTAAAACAGAAACAAGCAACACTTAGTAGGCCAGCCAGAGGCTTAGGGGCCCGCACAGGAATATCCCTGAAAAAAAATCAGCCACGTTATTACAAGTTATCGTCTGCAATTTATTATTTTGTCTTGGAATATACTTTTAAGTTTAGAATCTTCTTTAGATAAGATATTATCAAACCAAATTGTTATTTTAAAAATCTATATATATTCAAGCTGGGAATGACTCATTCTCACTGTCGTGCTATAGTCAGCTAAGTCCAATTATAATCTAATGAACCAGGATTAAGTCCCACACAAGACAAGACGCTTAAGCACGTTTCCTTTCACCTAATTTACCCATTCCATTGGCAGTAAATATTTACCTGGAAGTTATAATGTGACTTTCATTCTGGGGAAGGTCAGTCATTGGCCTCATAAGATCTCATTGTATCCATCAGCCTTCCTCTTTCGCAACAGTTGTTTCATTGTCTGAATTTTGGTATACATTTGTTGTTTCATGTAAGAGAGTAAAGTGGCTGTTGTCACGCAGGGAACCTCAGCAGCCACTCCTCACATTCCCTCCGAGCCATTGACTTGACCAAGTGCATGAGCACCTTTGTGATTTGGAGGCCTTCATAATGACTGAGGAGGAAGTGGGGCTGCAGAGACGGTCGTTACAGCTGGAGAGTGAAGGGCTTAATGGTGGGTGAGGGGAAGTGATTGAGTAAAACGGTTCTGAGTCGCGAAGCAACAAATAGCGGTACTCTTCTCCTAATTTAGCGGAATGAATCAACACAACAATCATGAGCCACATTCCACAGTCTGGCGGCCACATTGTAATAATCTGCAAAAGGCAAGTTCACCCTCCCGCAGCCTTCAGATATGGCTCCAAATGCACTATCAAATGTAATTACAGTCATACAACTGCGTTATTGGCGAGGCTTCTGGCGGGCGAGGAAGTAATAAGCGTGAAGAAGCTCTACCTAGTATCGACCCTATTACCGCAAGACTGCATTATCATATATATTAAGAGTGAACGAGTGTGCGGGTGAATAATAAATGGGCCTTGGCAATCTTCGTTTATCATTAATGTTTGGGTAAGTTCTATTGACAAGGAATGTTCATGATCATTCATGAATCAGTATATGACTATACATCATGAGGAGATGATGTATAGCCATATACTGATTCCCTTCCTTGCACTCAAAACATCGCCTCACATACACTCACCATACACATTCACTCACTCACCCCTCACATTCACTCACTACACCTGTGCGCTATCCACACAGGCTACCAGGCACATTAGACCAGGTCCCTAGGGCCCCATGTGTGTGGTTGGAGGTTGAAAAGTCAGGGACCTTCTGATATTCACAGT